>BMAO01006972.1:0-35956 GCA_019973975.1 Trichonephila clavata | reverse complement strand
GGACAAGTTCTACCGTAAAGCTTACTATGGGGGCGCTGCGGTCATTAAATACCCTCAACTTCTTCCGGTTTCAACAAATAACATTGTTTTGTATACAAACTTAAGCAGAAGTAATTTTAATTTTCCTTGCAGAATTTTTAGCCTTTTAAAATTACCGACATGAAAGAGAGTAAACTATGCACTCTTTGTTCCCCATGTGGATCTTTTTCTGAGAACATCTACGAATTTTTAAATCACCGTTTAATTTACCGCTGTCCTACGAGTCTATCCACATGGCTACAATAGGAGACTCCGAAAAATTGGTAAGCGAGAGTTAAATCTGTGTTATTTAATAAGCATTTCATTACAAGTTTGTGTTTAAATGATATTATTCAAATTTTGTTGTGCTTTTTCGAAATAATCCCGTGTATTTGTTATAAACATTGCCCGATTCTTATTTATGGTAACCTTGGCAGCAATTTTGGCGACAGTTTTCACAACACACAATCAGAAATAATTTTCGACTGCTTTATTTATATTATTACACAATCACTTATATTTGTATTTCTTGAAAAAATATTAATTAAAAAAAATAGCTTGTTTCTGTTACAGGAATATTTGTTGTATGAATTCAATTGTTTTTTGCGTTGCATAGTGGGTGTAATTACGTAACATAAAAATAAAAGTTATCTAGATACACTAGTTTTGTTAGACTAATTTTAAAATTTCTAGGTTACATTGAATCAGTTGTGATAAAAAAATAAGTGTAATATTTTGTTTTATGATTTATAATATATCGTTTTAAGATTGGAGATGATTTTTTTAATTGAAATGAAAATTTTAACTAAGCCTTTGTGTGAGCTATTTATTTTGCTCTTGTACATAGTCAACTATTATTAATATAGATCTCATGAATTAAGCATTGGCAATTATTATAGGAATTAAACTGCTTTGTAGAGAGCTCGGAGCATCCTGATTATGTCTCGTGAATATTCGCCTGCATGGAGGATTAATAACTAAAGTAATCCAAGTAATTGTGCTAATTTACATATTTATTTAATTCATACATATTTGTTAAACTGAAGATTAGCAATTGATTTCTTTTCAATTTATTCTAAATTTAAATTGCATTATGAATTTTTTGTCTGATAAATATTTATTTATGAAAATTTTACTTTTAAATCATTTTTCTTGCAGAAATTTTTTCCATAAATTGAAGGAATTAGGACAATCCAATGGAGTTTGAAGCTGGATACCAAAGTTGTTTTGGAAAAAAAAAATTACAATCGGGTTCTATTTGTTATTTGTAAATGTGTGTGTGTATTTTTTATGCCAATCATCCAATTTATTTCTGTGTAGTGTTTTTTTACTTGTGTTAAAGACTTTTCACACAAATTAAAGACTTCACATAAATATGTTGTATTAAAGTCCTTTTACAGCTTTTACTGAAATGTGAAGATATTCTGTGTAAATTTTGAACCAAAATTCAAGATCATCTAATTCATATCTTCATTTTAACTCAGAATCTGTTAATAGTTCAATCAGTTCCTTTTATTAGTTATGTATCCTGATTTTTATTAAAGGTGAATTTTAACAGGATATCTCCTTTAATACTATGAAAAAATTATATCCTTTATTTTAAATTCTGAAAATATAAAAAAAATGTTCTAAACATGAATTTTACTTAGTAAATACTTATTAAATATAAGATAATATGCAAGAGATTTTGCTTCTTTGATTGTTACAATTATTTTGATCTCGGTTAACTCAAAGAATGGAATATTTAACAATTTGAATTAATATGAATGTATATATTTGAATTTTGTGTATGTCATTAGTTAATTTTATAATTGCCTCTATTTGATTTAAAAATTCTTTAAATAATTCTTTAGTATTATAGGTATATGAAAATAAGCACTGTGTAATTCAAATAATTACAAATGAACAATATGTAATTCAAACAATTATAAATAGAAAAATATGTAGCTTAAATTGTAAATAAACACTGTGTAGTTCAAAATAATGGCAAATAAGCAATTTTTTAACATTTCCAATGACCAAGGTTGAAGAAGGCTACTCACTACAAAAAGGGAAGGTCTGCGGTGTTAAGTGGATATTCAAACTCAGCAAATAAACAGTTTGTATTTCAAATACTTACAAATAAAAAGTATACTATTCCAATACATGCAATTAATATCATTGTACTGTTCAAAATGGTTGCACAAATAAAAAAATATACTATTCCAATACATGCAATTAATATCATTGTACTGTTCAAAATGGTTGCAAGTTAACATTAGATAATCTCAATTTATTGTAATTAACAGTGTATTTTTCTTTGTATTTTTTTTTTTATGAAGATGACCAAATAAATTTTTTAAAAATGTTTTTAATTTTATTTTATATCTAGAAATCTATATATCTGTTTTACATATAAACTTTCATTAACCAGTTTGTAAAATTCATTCTCAATCTTTTTAATGAATTTAATTACATGCATACTATTGATACTCTTTAACAGCACCAGAGAGCTGGTTTATTGACACTATCTAGTATGTGCTTCTCGTAATAACCACCCAAACTTGCTACTTTCCAGGGATTTCTACTTTTAACAGCCCCTTGTAGGGGAATTTTGTCTGTACAAAATTATATACATAATGGGATTACAATATACTTGTGTGTGTGTGAATGAGTTTTTTAAAGCATAAGTTAAAAATAATTTTTTTAAATTTATGGCAAAACATATTTATTGAAAAATTAAGAATTTTTGTTTAGAAATTCCAATAATTTTCATCATATTCTATTACTTAGCAATGAAAAATCTGTCAGTAAATGTCAGAAATGCTGCAACATGAGAACAAACTTCTCATAATCTGAAAGAATGCTAATTTTAAATATAACAGATGAATGCAAACAAGTAGAATTGGACAGTTTCAAAGAACACAAAAGTTTAAAAGCCCTTTATAAGAATGGTATGGAACATATTGGAGAATTATTTTTAAAATATACAGTTACCCTCAAAATAATTAAAAACAATGAATCTCATAAAATATTGAAATTTGTATGTAAATTGAGGAATAAAGATAAGTTATCCTTTTTATTAATTTGAAAAAACAATATACACCTAGCCATGCATGTACAATGACCAGTGCTGGAAGCTTAAATCCAGCATTAAAGGTATTTATATTCAAAGGTTGACTGACCTGTACTTCACTAATTAAAATAAAAATGATTAAAACATTATTTCTATTTACTGAAAGAGGGTTTACTTTAATTTAGATTTTAATATAAAATCTTTTAACGAGTCAATAAGTTGTTTTTTCTCCTCAATTGTCATTCTCAGATGGCCAATAACTTAGAAAGTTGTGAAAATTGGAAAAAATTCTTGAATTATTTCCCAGTAAACATTGCTTGCAAAATCAAGACATATTCGTCAATAATTGAAACGTCCTGTATAATGTAGAAATTCACGGCTGAAAGTTAAAATTTGTTGTTGTTGTAAATATCAAATTTCTCATATTTTTGAATAAAGTTATTTTGAATACTGATTAATGTAAATAATTTTATTTGAAAATGTCTATAACATACATTTGCTTAGATTTCCAAATGTTGCTATAGCTAGAATTCTTGAAAATTGGGTATTGAACTTATTAAAAGGTTCTCAATGCGTGTATTGTTATAGGAGCTAAATTCATTATTTGTCATGTGTTTTCAGTTAATTCTTGCTTACTGCAAGTTACTTATTGATAATGTACTATTTTCTCTACTGATGTTTAAATTTTATAAAAAAAAACCTTTTTTTAAAAAAGACTTCATGTTATTTTCTTTTTTAAATGCATCTCTTAAGTGCATTGGAATTTGTTAGCAGCAATTTTAAAAATGGAAAGTAATAAATATTTTTAAAAATATTGTTGCATAAAATATTTATTTAAATCTAAATTGAAAATTCTATCTCGCATGTAAACCAAATAAAATAATGAATATCATATTAATCTAGATATCCGTCAAATAGTAATACTCTGAAATGTTTTTTCACAAACAGCAAACTTTATGTAAATATTAGAAAATAACAGCTAGTGTACATAGATTATTGGTTAATATGAAAGTATTTTTTGCTTTACAAGTGTATATATTATGATTGATAATAATGCTACCATAAGTTCTTAATTTAATATTCTTGTAGGCAACTTTGAATTTAAATTAGATTTTTCATTTCAATAAACATACATTATTATACAAGTTTTCCTTGTTTTGTGACATGATTCCAACATATTAAAAGTAAAGGCAACAATATTAATTCTATAATGTAGTAATAATTCAAAACAATTGAAAAATATGCAAATTAAGGAAATTTGTTTTAAAAAAATTTGATTTATAATTTATAGTAATTATTACACAATATTAAGTGAAAATATCACATAAGAGAAAAGGCGTAACAGTCTTTAGAAATTCAATTTAATTATCCTTTGTCTTTAATATATTTTTTACTTATTGAATTGCATATAAATTTTAAAATTGTATGATATATATGAATACTATAGACTGTTTTAAAATACAATTTATATTTGTAGAAAAATCCATAAAAAATTACATAATATTAGAGTTAGTTAACATGAAAGTTTTTGATTAATGATAAAAGATTTATTCTTTAATGAAAATGAATTTTTTATTTTTACAGCACAATGAATTGCATATAACATAAAAAATTTATCAAAATACATAATCCATACAATATATGAAGTTGAAACATTGTTCAAAGATAGTAGCATTTTCAAACACATGCTAAGTAATAAATATTTTTTAAAATATAACATATGTAAGCCAAACAAATATTTCCATACAATGTAAAATAAAATAATAAACAATGCTAAAAACCTGGATATCCTAATAATATTAAAATATATTTTCAAGAACAAGTTATTTTATATGAAAATAGATAAAATAACATGATTTGTTATTTTCTAATAATTTCCAAATATACAAAACACAGAAATTAATCTAAAATTTCTGGCAAAAAATATGTTTGTAAAAAGCGAACAAGAAGTGATTTTTCAAATTCCAGTAATTTTCATCAAATTCAATAAATTGACAATGGAAAACTTTGTCAGTAGTTGTTACAAATGGAATACGTACATACATATCAGAAATTAAATAACTAATTAATCTTAAATTAGTCAAAAAGTAACAATTATAAATAATAAAAAGTATTTTACACATATTTATAATTACTGTTCTTCAAATGAATATGGAAGAAATTTAATCCAATAACTATAAAAAATTAATATGTAGAAAAAAAATGGCGGCAAGTACATGCAATATCTTAATGAATATAACATTTATACAAAAACAAATAATTAAAAAAAATTCCGAAGTATTTAATTACTATTTTTTTCGTAACCAAGAAAGAAACAAACGATTCAAATAGACAAATACAATTATTATAATAAATCTTATGATATGATAACGTAAATTATAAACGATAAAACAAAATCCAATACGCAAAATAACACTAATTACTTAATACACTTACACTATTTACATATTCCAAACATCGCCAAAAAACGCGATAAGCAAGCAATTGTGGCAACCTTGCTCTAGTGAGATAAAAAATTAAAAAAGGTATTTTAGAAAAGATACTGAAAGAAATAATATGAAATTCCGAGTGGGAAATCTGCAGATCATCTACTATCCATATAGTTCAAAAAAATTTTCAAAAACTTGCATTAGAACTTTGAAAAACTCAGTTGAATTTCGATGTTTTCCCATAGATCAACATTAAACCGGAAGTTCCGGAGGGTATTACTCAATGTTGTTGTTTACAAAGTAGAACTTGTCCATATTTGGGATGAACTACTTACTTGTGTAGCCATCTAGTGACGAGAATCTGAATGAATGTCTCAATACATCTTGTTAAGTAACTCTGAATGCAGCAGAGATTCCTCATCCAAGTCATCACTTGTATGAATAGTTTCTCTTTTATTTTCTGTGTTTTCTAAGGCTAAAGAAATGGATGTCTTATCAAGGGAATTGATTTGAAATGGAGTTCATTTGATCCTAGCTCATTCAACGAGTACGGAAGTCTTGATTTTTCCTGCTCGTGTAGTGTACTATTATCTGTTTATTTAATTTTACTTATTAATTAAATCACAAATTTTTAAATCCATTTGTGGAAGTAAATTTCTTTTCTTTGAAATTATACTTTATTCCAGCATAATAAGTTTTTGCTGTAGAAAAACAAGAAAAAATAATTTTTTTTAAGTCGATACCTACTTTGTTATAAAAACTTACTGGCGTCATCTCTCTCAGATAAATCTAACTTCGTCAGAAATAACGCAGAATAACAATTGTAAACTTAAAATTTAATTAATGAATTAATATTTGAAGAAAACTGTATTAACATGAAGTGTCATTCACTGCAAGTTTCAATAAATGTATTTGAACTTCAGTGGATGAATAAAATGTATTTCATAAATAGTTGAAAATTTGAACAAGATATATATATATATATATATAAAATATTTTTTTATAATATATATATATATATATATATATATTTATATTCTATCATGACTATAGTTATCTTAGGTATATAACTATTTTTTGCATATTTTTGTAATATATATATAATATATATATATATATATATATATATATATATATTACAAAAATATGCAAAAAATAGTTATATACCTAAGATAACTATAGTCATGATAGAATATATATATATATATATAAATACATATGTGTAACCTACAGTCTTGGGGGTTCCTAAGGCCAGGAGTTTGCTCTAGTATTTCTGTGGCTAAAATTAATAGCAATCCAGTTAAAACTGATCACTTGGATGTATCATTGTGTATTAAGAACTATGAATTACAAAACAATATTTATGATAAATGAGATGATTTTAATTTTAACATTCTTAAAGAGTCTTACTTTAATTCCAACCTATTATATCAATATATAGAAATATTATTTTCAATTATATTTATCGTAATAACGTATTAGTTAGTGATAAACTTAATATACATTTAAATCTTAATAACTTTATTGAACATTGTATGGAGCATGGATACCCTCCTAAATTTATAAAAAGTTACCTAACAGTTAAATAAAAGAAAAGTTATTGGCTGTACAGTTTATAGATAAATGGCGCCTCTAGCTAAGTAAATTAACAATATTATATTTTCTTGAAAATTAATTGTATATGTTTGGGTAGTACTTTTATTTTCTATAAATTTTAAAACGAAATGTAGAGTTCTTAAAGGTGTATATTAATGTTATTTTATTAAAACTTAATAATTTTATGCGATACTGTTATTGTCCATAGCCTGGGAATATGTTTGGTGTACTCACGTGGTAAGTCTTTATCTAATAGTTTTAACTTTGATTTTAAAATATTTTAGTAATTATTACAAGCTATAATATTATCGTTTTACATCTATAGATTATGGTTTTATTTATAATAATAGTTAAACTTCTCTAGAAATTTCTTGCTTTCCCTATGACCCAGAGTATGAGCAAATTCAGGTGAAGGTTAGCTATCCAAAAAACATTGTTTAAACCTGCATTCCTGGTTCCTAAGGCCAGGAGTTTGCTCTAGTATTTCTGTGGCTAAATCTATTCTGTCATGACTATAGTTATCTTAGGTATATAATTAATTTTGTATATTTTTGTAATATATATATATATATATATATATATAAAGCAACCAATAGAGAGAACAAACTCCTGGCCTTAGGACCCAGGAATGCAGGTTTAAGCAATGTTTTTCAGAGAGAGAGAGAGAGAGTGAGAACAAAAAGAAGACATTGAAAAAATTACATTCCATAAACTGTTATTATAAAATACTATACTGAACATTAATAATTACTTTTTTCAGATTTGAATAAAGGTTCTTTGATACCTGAGCATCCTTTTAAATTAGATATTATAAGATCCAGAAATGTCGTGTGGCTCTGGGCTAATATGCAAAAGTAAGTTTCCCCTGTGACCTTTAAAAGTATATTTTGCATGCATTGTCGAATATTTTTACAAACGGTAACCCTAACAAATAAATGTGCGTGACTCACTATTTCACAGACCAACTGCCTCCTTCCAACTAAATGAGTAATGACTGTGTTTGGTGGTAGGCCTAGACCTAAGCATGGACGACAATCATCACACAAAAGTGCAGTCTTGTCAGTCGGCATAGAGAGTTCGAAATTCTAAGTTTTTCAGAGAATATGTACGGGAATAACATTCGAACATTAAAGTTATTTGGAGGCTGAATAGAGAATGAGAAAAGGTCGCCACCTACGCCGAGACCCTGAATGAACCCGGTTGAACCGTGCCTTAAGACATCTCTGATAAGATCTTCTAGCAATGTATGAAAAAAAAGTTTTTTCCAAAAAAATTTAACTTCAGATAATTACAATTTTAACTATTCGTATTAGTGCCAAAAGAACACATGGACATATATCTTACCCCAATGTTAATTTTAATGATATTGCTGCTTTGTCTCTTTTTCCAGTTAAAAATATTATTTAAAAAGCTTCGAAACAGAACAAAAACTTATAAATTAGTTTACAATTAGTTTCTAAAAATTTGTATGAACGTGGTAATGTTTAAGAAATAGTGAATTTTTTTTTTATGATAAAACATATTGTTGCAGGAGATTTGAAAATTATTATGAATATAACATTTTAAGAGTCTTTAGCTTAATTCTGCTTAAATGCAAAATCATCCTTAAGTAATATATCGATAGTTTATATCTATAGGTCTTTGAAGAATATAAATGAAACGGTTTATGGAATCGGATGAAATTAAGTTACAAAACTGATTAAGATTGCACTTATAAATACATTATTAAAGATAACCGCGAAATATTTCATTAGTTTTTATATAAAGCACTAAGTAATTATGACATTATTTGTAAAAAGAGTTATATTATGTTCAGTTAGGAATGTCCTCGGTTATCTGATGGATCACACCTCAAACCTGTAATACTATACGCCAGTGCCATCTCTGAGGTAAATGCTATGCTTGACACATGACCGGTGGGCTGCCTCCCATTGCTGAACTCCGTGGCGAGTGGAGACGTACTGGGGTGAAGATAAACCATTCGAAAGATATGCTGTGGCGACTTGTTCCTAGAAGTGTCAGCTTCGAAGCAGATAACAACCCTTATGAAACTGCAAAAGCTATTTCTAAATTTACCGTCGCTCCTCACAGTAATCAAAATCTTTCTTGTGGCGTAATTTCGTCAGCAGGTTTGTTAAATGTGTGTCGACTGCAGAAATATTAGAATACATGAAGGCGTAAAAGGTCTGTGGTGTCAGATGAATAACGATAAGGCGGGATGATCAGATGCTGAACACGAAGCACCTCATCCTGACCTTTTCGACACCTGACCTTCCACAGCCTGTCAAAGTGGCATCAACATTACGTTACACTCAATTATTATTTTAATTGGTGAATGTGGACTCCTCTTACCTGGAATTCGAATGAAATTTTTATTCTATACATCTGAGTCACTTAAGTAGTATGTTTTTCTTAAAAAATGACTTTCTTTATGTGTCATGAGGAAAAAAAGTTCCCAGAACTGTAGCGGCAATCTTTTATTTAGACTCCACATGAAAAAAAGTCACACACCCATAAACCTATATATTTAAAAACAACACATAATATATTAGTTTTCGTTGTTTTAAGAGCATTTTAGTGTCAATCTGAGGTTCTATATCTTTTTTCCGCTTCCTTCTCTCTGGTAAAATTCTCTTTATATTAAGATGGAGGTATCGAAATATTCACTTGAAAAGGGGGTGCAAATTCAAAAAAGGTTGGGAACCTATGGTCTAATATATCTTTTTTTTCAACTAAAAAGTCCAAGCAGAAGAAAAAAAAAATACATGGACGAATTAACCAAACTTCCGATATCAAATAGGTAACAAACATCATCAGTAGTTTTTCCCAATGTAATTTTTCCTTATTTTACAGTAAATAATGAAGAACTTTTGTATCCTTTTGTGGTACAAACCCCATCATCAAAGAAATATCTTCATTATTCGACGAGTAAAATAAATAGTTACTGTAAAATCAACAGTAAAAAGCGCACCTATACGCACTTCGAGCTACATTTTTGATGTGTAACATCTTTACTCTCGGTTGCTGGATATATGTTGGAGTGATTTCGTGAAAAGGGACGGAAATGTGTAACAGGAAGTCGGGGAAGCGCTCACTGTTTGATTTGACCAATAAGCACGCTTGGTGATGTCTCTTCGCTACCCTCGCTCGGGGTCCAACTCTACTAGCCATCAAGCCGGCGAAGAGAGCGCTATTTGATTTGACAAATCAGCGCGCTTGGTGGTGTCTCTTTGCTAGCCTCGCTTCGAGGTTCAACTCTAGTAACCATCAAGCCGGCAGCTTTTTTATATTGTTAAATGTAGCATTTCAAAAGATTCGAATTCAAAAACTCGATTTCGTTTTCATGACTTTAAATCAACTTCGCTCATACCAGCAAGTCTTATTAGACTTCATTCAGGATAAGTTTGCAATTCTTACACTCAATTGTCAAAGTCTCAGGGCTCGTTGTGTGTGAAATCTGAGGATATATTTATATATGTGTAAACTTTATATTAGTAATTATATTTCTTGCTAAGCGTCTGACAAAGTTCATCATTCTTAAAAAAATACAAGTAAGTAATATGGAATTAGTGCGAATCCTTTTCATACTTTGAGGTTAATTCCTGTAGCTGTCATTATAAATTTTTTAATTGTGATTAAAAAAGATTTCTCGATTAAAAAAACTAACTAATTAAGTAAACGGGTATTTTTGATTTTATTTAATATTTCTAATTTTTAAACATGCGCTTGATGGTGTCTCTTCGCTACCCTCGTATCGGAGTCCTACTTTAGTAGCAATCAAGCCGCCAGCTTTTTGTTTTACATTGTTAAATTTAGCATTTGAAAATATTGGAATTCAAAAACTCGGTTTCGTTTACTTGAATCTAAATTCACTTCACACATACCAGCAAGTCTTATTATATTAGACTTCATCCAGAATAAACTTGCGATTCTTACGCTCAATTGTCAAAGTGTCAGGGCTCGTTGTGTATGAAATCTGAAGTTATATTTATATATGTGTAAACTATATATTTATAACTATATTTACTGTTAAGCGTCTGACAAAGATCATCATTCTTAAAAAAAAAATAGGTACTAAGTAATATGGAATTATTTGAATAAATATTTAAGTGCTTATCATTTTCATACTTTGAGGTTAATTCCTGTTACTGTCACTATAATATTTTTAATTGCGATTAAAAAATATATTTCTCGATTAAAAAAACTAATTAAGTAAACGGGTATTTTTGATTTTCTCTAATATTTCTAATTTTTAAGCATGCGCTTGACGGTGTCTCTTCGCTACCCTCGTCTGGGGGTCCAACTGTAGTAGTAATTAAGACGCCCGCCTACCGCACATACCAGCAAGTCTTGTCATTTTGGTGGTCGCATACATTTCTCCAAATCAAACAGTTAAAAAAATTAAAGATTTCCTGCGTTTTGTACTTTTACCGTATACCAAAGGTGTGGTTCTGCTCTTTTTTTTAAAAAAAGAACTATCACTCGCTTCCCATGATTTTGAGTGGTGATTTTAACATTAACTTCAGTTTGCCAGAAGCTGAGCCGCTCATAGCTTTTCTGAAAGATGGAACTCAAGCTCGAAATAAACACTAATCGAAATGTTTGGACAACTAACAGTGGTACTGTTATTGACGCCGTTTTTCAACGATTTTTTAATACTTTGAAATCACAAGTAAAATGTGTCATACTTTAGTTTTCATAAATCTATTGTCTCCGCTCTTCCCAAAACTGAACAATAATAAATATTTTTGATAAAAAAAACTGCATTACTCCTTGTGTTAGTTAAATAAAATTTTCATTAAAGATATAATTATTCGATAGAAAATTATTTCCATTCATAACCGATTCATTTCTTTCAGGATAAAAGTCACTATTGCGTATTTACCACGATAACATGTCAGATGTTACACATCATTTACGACTACTGTAAGGCTCGTTTCTCTTTTTTTTGTTGTAATTTTTATGTATATTCGCCGAATAACGCGCGCACCGCCTTTTTAACGAAGAAACCTAAAATATACGTTTGCAGGGCTCTTCTATTTTTACATTTTTCAGTCACTTTTTCGAGGGTACTATCCCATGTTTTTGAAAAATAATATACTGTTAGAATTACAACTCTTGAAGTTCATAAGGTATATCATTCCTTTAAAATAAACAGTATTTCGATCTATGTAATTTTTTTTTATGTACTATAATTTCTAATTATTTTTAAAGCTATCACTTTTATACCCGACGTATAACGCGCATCTGTATATTTCCATCTAATTTTTGTGTTAAAAGTGTGCGTTATACATCTGATTTTACGGTAAATAAAAAAACGAAATTAATCACTTTCTGGTAGAGAGAGGGGGTATTTTTTCACTTGAGTAAAACTGAAGAACTCATTTACACAACATGAGGTAGATTGAAATAAGATGATTTATTACCTTGACACCAATGATCGAAAGAAATTTATTTTTTCACGCTGTTTTGTCAGACAGTAATGAAATTCTTCGCTAACAAAAAGATATCTGTCACAACTAACAAATGAAGGTGGGGTACGATTATTTATCACCGACTTTTTAAGGAAATTCTTCTTCGTTACATCTCTCAGGAAGATAAATGCTTTGATCCTTAATTTGTGAAATCCTCAATTATGCTTCCGTGTTCCTTTTCAACGAGCATAGAAAAAATCGGGAGAAGATTCAAATTTTATTTTATGTCAGGGGTAGACAAATAGAGGTCCGCAAAAAAAGTTCTTTTTGCGGCCGCCAAGACAGTTAGAAAGTCAAATAGACAGAAAATATTCTTTATATTTGGTCAACATATATTTTTTAAATAAATTTATTTGCACTCCACATTGCATAACATGAAGCTTACAGACGTAGGTGGTAACAACATTATAAAATAATAATAATAATAAACATAATTAAAAAAAGAGACAATATAAATAAAAAGAAGGGAGGAAATACACAAATATAAAGAAAGGAAGGTATTTATAAAATTTTAAAAATCTATTCAGTAAACACATTTTCTTAAGACATTAAGGCAAATTTGACATAATCAAATAATTGACCAACAAAGACAAAATAGGTGGTTCAGGAAATACCTAACCATTTCAACTCAGTTTTAAAATTTTCTCTTTTACAAAAATATAGACTAGAATACAACAAGATATGTCCCGATATTTCAGCGTGCAGACCAAAGAGAACAAATATCATTATCAATTAAGTTAAACCTAGATAAATAGCTCTTAAATTTTCCATACCCTGTTAGAATCTGGGATAACTTAAAGTCAGTAACAAATTTCTTACATTTTAGCCACTGATAAATTGTCGGAAAAACTTATTAGTCCACAGAGCTTTAGGTGAGGTGAAGAATTTGGAGTTCCAGTCGGAAGCAGTTATTTCCCAAGCTAAATGCTTCCAGTGGAACGTTGGCACAGACATCCAAAGACTCATATCTTGGCAAGTTGCCTCCTTAGCCAACTGGTCCGCTCTATCATTGACGAGATTCCCCCTATGGCCCCGAACATAAGAAAAGAAGATATCACAGTCTTCAAAGTTGTACAGAATAGACTGAACCTCCACAACAAGTTTTTCTGTAGGATTTATATTGCGCAGAGAACGAAGCGAAGAGAGAGAGAGTCGGTGTAAATAAGAAAATTGAGAGTATCGCCCTTACGGAGAGAGTCCTGAATCACTTTTACGGCAAGATTAATGCACAGCAGTTCGGCTTGAAAAACAGAGCATTCATCCCTTATTCGATGCTGGAAAGTAGCTTTTTCAAATCCTTCCTCGCAAATAACGCAGGCAAGACCAACTCTTCCATTCAATTTACTTCCATCCGTGAAACAAATAGGTGTGATTAAATTTTTTTTTGTTTGTAGGAAGATCAGCAGGAGTAAATACAGATGCAAATTAATTTAAAGACTGATGATAATTCTAACAAGAAAACTTTTGATTTAAAAAAAAATCCAGAAAAAGTATGGTATATTTATCTTATTAAACTGATACTACGATTATTTGTACTTGAAGCTGTAGATTATAGGAAATTAGCACAATAAGAAAAATGAATAAAATTACCACTATCTTATTTAGCTTATATTTATTGATTTTTGTAGCACTGCATGTATACTTTTTCTAAGATGTACTGTAAGATCTGCTGAATGCAATCAATTTAAAAGTGCTGCCCTCTGGTATTCTTGGCTTCCACAAAGTGGCCCTCGAGCCAAAACGGTTGCCCCCCCCCCACTTTGTTGTAAGTTGATGCGGAACTATTTTTTATTATTCTACAAAATGCTGTTGTGGGATAAAAACTAAGCAAATATCAAATTTTAAAATTTTTAGTTCGATATATACTATTTGTTTTTGATTGTCATAAGCAAGCCCTGTTCCTCTACAACCATTAACCTTCACTTCTGATTTGATGTTGTGAGCGCGACCTATTTGGCACCGCTCCTTCACCGTCTTGCCTACCTAAGGGTGTGGGGAGAAAAAACATCACCAACAACTTCCATAATAACTATTATTTTATTTCTCTTCAAACATACTTTATCAATCACAAGTGAAACTATAAAAGGAGACCCTAGGAGTGATATATGAAGCTAGCAATCTATTCTCAATGAACAACTCTAAGTAAACACGACTAAGTGAACTAGACAAAGGGAACAAGCGCTAGTGATCTGATTACTAAATCTAATCCAATCTATTTTAGATCCTTAATCTAATAATTTATTATCTTAGCAACTCCTTCCTTAACTCGCGCTATGCTTGTGAAATACAATGAAATATTCTAATATTCTCACCTACGTATCACCGCAACAGCTCTCCTGCTCCTTCTTTCTTACATCTACAAAACCTATATATATAGACTTTATATAGTCAAACTAATTTAAATATCATGGTTTCTTCTTCAGAGGCTGTGAATTAACGCGAATGCTAGCCCCAAAGTTTCCCCAAGAGGATTAGTGATTAAGAACGCGTATAAATCCGTCACAATGTGAAAATCTAATGGATGAAATTTCAAAGTGTTACCAGATTAAATTAAAATAAATCAAATTCAAACTCTTCTTCGCAAAAATTATTGTATCCTGTAATGCCTTTGTACTGATTTAGTTGATTTTTATTGATTTTGAGTTTTTAATTATAAAATCTTTAAATATAAAAAGGTGAAAATTCTTGTTTTGGTTTTGTGTATCGAAAAGCAGTTCATACTATACTAATTGTATATAAAATTCTTATAAATAATATTAATAATAATGGTTTATCTTCTTAGTAATTACTACTGAAATAAATTAACCCCTTTTCTAAAGAAATAAAAATATAGACGCTCTTTGTGTGTAAAAGTATCTTATTATACTACTTTAACAACTATTACTTCTACTACTTACATTAATGAAGTGATTGTGGAGGACCAATTGAATGCACACATGTAAAACTCATCACAATCAAGTCCACACTCAGACAATGGACTAAATTCACACAAATTCATGTGACGTCATGGTCAGATGATAACAGAAATCACGTGTTTCGAGCCAATTCATGGGACGTCCTACTTACAAGATCACGAGTTTATAGCTGATTAGTTCATGCTCTTCGATGTTGCCAACTTTTTTTGTGGAAACTTTCTTTTGAAATGTACAAAAGTGCTAACCATAACCACGCATGCGCACACACATAAACATACACACACACAAACATACACACACACATACACAAGCAAGCAAAATGTACTCGATTTAAAAATACATATGTAGTATAAGAATCTATGGAGCAAAATTTGATAAAACTTTTTGAAGAATTTTAACACTCGAGCATTAATTATTTAATTACCAATTTATTTATTTAAAATTTTATCTAAATTGTAAGAGCGGAACAACAACTACATGTTTTATGTCAGTTTGTTTTGAATTTAATGGAGTGAGTGAGAGAATATTAGCGTAGCACTGTTCAGCTACACGAGGGCTTTTGGCGACGGACCGCGTAATTTTGAACCATGGTCATATGACGCGGACGACACCTGAGCGCTGGCAACCCCTCTCCTAACAACCACACCAACAGGAGGACATGTTTAAGCTCCCTAACACGGCGGGTCTTTAGTACTGGTACTTAGTAGGTACTGGGCTCGAACTCACGATACGCCAGCCACGAGTCCGATACCTTGACCACTTGGCCATTTGAATTTAATGGAAAACACTTTGTCATGTGACCGTCAAAAATTGAAAACGATTGGAAGCTGTTGCCAATGGGTCTGATATAACTCCGCGAGCTATCTTCTGTTATCGAATTAAAAGTTAACAATTTGAACTATTTCCAAAAACACTTCATTTTTTTAAATTTTCTATTGCACAACCACTTGCTTGTATTCTGTAATTAATATCGCGCGTGTCAAAATCGTTTGGTAAAAAAGGTTGTTCGCACTTTATAGTAACGATTTCGAAATTTATTTTCACTTTTACATTCTATGGTAAAACTTTGACAACTTCAGAATAATCGCCTGCTAATGTTTTCTTTAGATTAGTATGTAAAAATAAAGGATTTATTTTGGAAATGGCTCCCATAAAATGCGTGAATGGTTTGAAGGATACACAATTGGCACTTTCAGGGGAGAAATATTCGTATCAACATATTACAGAACGGCGTAAAAATCTCAGCTATTGTATTTCCAAAAAATGTATTTATAATACTTTAAATTTGAAATTTAAAAAAATCATTTAAATCGTTTAGCTAAATGTATAAATGAAAACATGACCGCGATACCTCATCCTAAGACTTTTGGAACGCAAACTATCAAGAAAGTGAAGTCTCTAATCTTAAAAGAAAATCTGCCTACTCAAAGATTCATTGCATCCAAACTAGGAATGTCTTTCGGCACTGTAAGTAAAATCATTGATAAAAATTCAAAGTTAAAAAAGTTGTTTAAACCTAAAGTTCCTCAGCTTTTGCCAAAACATGCTACTGCAAGAAAAGCAAGTTGTAGAAAATTATATGAAAAACTCTCCTAGCTGCTGAAAAATGGAAATTTGTGGTAACTCTCGAAGTGGCATGGGTATATTAAAGTGGCTATGATAAAAGATCCTTTTTCTGTTGCTCAACTTGCGGCAGTGACCGTACGAAATGGCTTCGTCATCGTACAGAAAAGTACCCAAAGGGATTCATGATAGTTGCAGGATTTTATTACAAAGGCAAATTGAACATCAAAAATATCTCAAGTAAAGCCAACATTTTTAATCGAAGACAGAAAACAGTTTATTCTTTTGGCCTGCGTATAGATGAATATTGTTGCAGTGAAAACAAATTTCATGTTATTAAATGTATCTGAAAATAAAATATTTTTAATATTTGCGATATAAAGAGAGAACCGGGTAAATTTTAAAATATTTGAAAACTTAAGCGAATTCAATCAAAACAAGAACTTCCTTGCATTGTATGTTATAAATCTACGTCATAATCAAAATTTTATTTTGTGATTCCAACTCGGAAACCTACGACTTCCGTTTTATGTGGTCATCTAGTGGTCATGGTAAAGGTCTCGGGGCCAGTACGTCATGAGTTCAAGCTCAGTGCCACTAAAGATCTGCCGTGTAGAGGAGGCCGATGCGCGTTGAATCTGTCGGGGTTCGATGTCCTCCCGTTGAAGTGGGAGGGATGTTCGGAGAGGGGGTGCCAGCTCAGATGTCCTCCTCATCACTTGACCGTGGCTCAAGTTTTCGAAGTCCATCGCCAGTAGCCCTCGGGTTATTTTATAGTGCGGCGTTGGTAAAGCACTAACTCACCCTCGTCTTCTGGACCCTGATTCCTGGATTAGCACATCCTAGAAAAGAATAAAGAATAGAATTTTAGAAGAAAGATGAAAGAGGAGAATTTCTTTGAAGAGTAAACAATCGAAGAAGACAGGGTATAGATTTCCATTCCTTATTCGGAAAGAATAAAGATCAAACCTGAGATGTTCAAAAGAATAGCCGGAGCACTACTTTTCTTTGGGAGTGCCAGATAAGTGCTCCTTAATGTTGATGCTAAGCCGATTATCGATAGTGAGGAGGTTTGCCATGGTTACGGGGAGCTTCTACCCGATTCAAAAATTGGACGTGGAGTCCAATTAAATCATTAAGAGAGAATTTATTTTATTGAAAGACCGATAAATGCGTTTTAATAGAATAGAAAGAGAATTGTGTTCGATGTGTCTTAATGTTTTTTATGTGTGAAAAGGACTCTTTAGACAAAATAATTCTCGTTTTTTAAAATAGATTTAAACACATGGAGTTTTGAGGTATAATTTGAACGAACTAAAACTTTTTATATTCAAGTAACTGTTAAAGGGAACTTTGAATACATTTATCAAATATTTTCAAATTTCAAAAACCCTTGAAGTGATTTACGCTTTACAATCATTACCCACTCGCCCATTTCACAAGGTATTTCATAATGTTGTGTGATTACACATTGTGCTTAAGTTATTGATATCTTAGTTTTTAGCTTTTAATTGTATTACAAAAAATTACTATTGCAGTTCTCGCCTCTTTAATTAAAAAAAAAAGACTTGGCTAGGATTTCCAAAATGGGAGTATATTTATCGTTCACGCCCCGTAATCCCCAGAATCGATTTCTGTAAAACCCAATTAATATCGAAACTATTCAACAAAAGAAACATATCTGCCAAATTTCAATACCACAGTAGCTTCGGGGTCACGGACTCGTGGCTGGTGTGTCATGAGTTCGAGCCTTGTGCCGCTGAAGACTCGCCATGTGGAGTGGCCCGATGCACGTCAAATAGGTCGAGGCTCAAACGACCTCCAGTTGGTGTGGAAGTTTGGAGAAGATGTGCCTACTCAAGGTCTTTCTCGTCACTTCAAAATTATGAGGCATGTTGCCAATAGCCATCGTGCAGCTGTATAGTAAGACGCTAACATCACTCTCACTTACTCACTGCCGAATTTCAGGTTTGTTGATCCAATAGATCAAAAAGTGGATTACTTTTAAAATCTCCTCTACCCCCTTGTGAGTTGAATTCGTCAAAATTCGTTCTTAGTGGATATATTCTAAACAGAAGAAAGATGCCTGCCATATCCGTAGACCTAATTATTTGGGAGATCTTGTCAGGAATGAATAAATAAGTAACTTTTCTTCTGTATATTGCTACGTTGATTGAGGTTCTAAGATTTCATGCAAATCAGTTGCAAAGAACAACAAAGTTCTTTAGGAGCGATGGAAATTTATTGTCGAGAAAACAATCCTTGAAATACAGGATTCAGCAGCAAAATTTTCAGAATAAATCTCAGAAGATCTTAACACCTACTACAGCACACAGACACAACAGTCAGTGTCTAAAATACGCGCATGTAAATGATTATTCACAAGCACCGTTCGTCCTATTCAACAGCTGAGCTAATCGCTAATCGTCTCTCAACGGTCAAGGCAAGACTACTAATCGCTAGTCAAAACAATTCTAATTCAGTTTGAAACGAAACGAAAATTAGATATGGCGGGTGCCAGCAAAAATTGCTCTTATACCCAGTATCCCTGAAGATGGGGTGAAAAAGATAAACCATTAGAAGAGAAATGCCTCCCGCAGGGGGGCAAACTGAGAGGGGAAAAGCCGTCCGGAATAACCCTTTCGGGTCTAAACGTGGAGGGGGCTGAGAGTGGAGGAAGAAGCATCGGAGAGGCGAAAAACGCCGATCTCGCCTGCGGCGCAGGGAGAGGAATGGTGAATGACGTCAGCATTTCAACTGACCCAGTTTCAAGAGAGTAGCGGAAGCGTGTGATGTGATTCAATGTGTAACTTACGTGTTTTTGTAGAGTTATGGCGGTTTTAAGGGGAGTTCCCACCTAATTCAGTTTCGACGAGCATCTCTCTATTTATTGGTCTTGTGGATCCTTCGAGAAAGACCCGCTTGCGTCATAGGTCTTGAAATTAGTGGATTTCATCAATAATTTCCAGAAAAATTCATAGAGTCACGAATTCCCTAAAATGGTCGCCAAAAATTATGCCAACTTGGCTCTATCGCCAAGATTTCGACAATTTCCCATTGAATCGCCATTATAACGTAAGGGACGGAGTTTCTTGTGAATATTAACATTTTAACATAAAATAAACATAACGTACAGTAATATAAATGAATTACACATCCAAATACAAATTACACTAATTTTACACAAAATTCGTAACAGTATTTATATGATGTAAATGAGTTAAGATTAATGTAGTACTTATCTTTTTGTTATCTGTTATATCTAACTGCAAAATTACACGGAGTATGTTGGTAACAATAGCATTAGAACTACTAATCATTTTTAAAAGATAGTATTAAACGAAAATGTATCTCATTGATATCACCTCTTCGCGATGATTTAATTAATAATGAGGAATTAGAAAAAAAAACGGATTTTCAAAGTGAGAACCAATTTTCTTTCCCTATTTGAAATGGTCATAAACACATTCAGATGATTTTCAGTGTTTTTTTATCGAAATAATTTGATAAATAATGGCATAAAGGAGCTCTTGGTAGTTATTCAATCATGTCTACATATTACCTTCGGAAAGTTTTTATATCGATAATGTTTCGAAATAAATGCATCAAAATGAACACCTCACGAAATATGCCCTTTTCTTCAGATGGTATCCTTACATAGCAGGAGAAAAAGACGGTCATTCAATCCCGATAAACGGTGCTGTCCCCGAAATTATGTGTCATTACCGAAATAAGTGGCAACCTTTTAAGGAAACAGCAGCTCCCTTCGCGGCAGATAACGACCCTCATCCCCTGTCAGTCTTTCTTTAGTGCCCCGACTTGCCATTAGTGCAACATCTAATACAATTAAGGGTGAAACATCATTAATGATGTCTTCGTTGAGGAGGTGATTGGTTGAAACGCTTCTCTTGTCATCCATGCGTTGGAGAGTAAATTATACTAAAAATAAATCAGGGATGTTTGTAGACGAGGATCCAGGAGAATTACTTTATAAAGGTGCTTATAAATACATCGATGCTTATAGAAAGGAATAGGTGCTATGCTGAAGCATAAGCTTCTAAACTAGTATCTTGTACGTTGATGTAAAAATTCGGATATGAAGGGCATTTTTTATAATGTGTAATTGCAATTATGTAAGATGTACAATAAAATAATGTATTATTAAGATGGTTATTTTTGCTTATCTTCTAAAGCTTTCTTCAAATTTTTTTGTGAATAATTTCGTTTAAAAAATAATTGATTTTGGAATAGAAAATACTGAGGATCGGAGTGTGAAAAAGAGTTCCTTTAGGATTTGGCGATGATTTTTAGATTTCCTGCTAGATAACGATTTAATTCTAGCAAATACTTACTTTGGGAAGCTAGATATAATAAAATGCTAACTTGTTCCAATACGATCACGTGTTTCCTATACTTGATTGCTGTTGGTTATTTAAAGGCGACATACGTTTTTAAAAAGTCAGACGATTTTTTTTTCATATTAAACATTTAATTGATTTTGTAGATAAACATTAGAAAAAGATGACAGCAGCTGGGATGTCTTAAAACTTCTTGACGGCTCTGGGCCCATAACAAATGGAGGCCCTTCTATGACGCTAAAAAGTAGACAGTACATAGCATACTTTTTCAAATACTCATATAAACAATAACACGAAACAAATAAATGTGCATGATTTACTGCTTCACAAACTGGATCGACAGACTGCCACCTTTTGGCTGAATGAGTAATGATTATGTATGGTGGTAGGCCTAGACCTATATGACCTAGACGGTCATTACATGTTGCCAGTTGACATATCGTGTGAAATTCCCAGTTTTTTGGAGAATACAACCTGCTTGAACCGTTTGACCGTTGAAATTATTTGAATTATGATATTATTCATGGTGAGTCGGGGCCCCCTTTGTACCTGATGCCCTGGGCCCGGGCCCAGTTGTCCCATGCCTTAAGAGGTCCCTGGTAGGCTGTGATATTCTCGTTGCGAATTAATCTCTCTCTTTTTTTGTAGTTTACTTTCAGTTTATTTTCTTGAACTATAAAAGTGAGAATTATATAATTAACGTTTTTTCTTTTCTTTCTAAAATGATTTTTGTATAGCAAGGGAAAAATACCTGCGATACATTTTGAAACTTTGGTAAAAGTTTGATTTAGAATACAATCGAATTTTCCGTTTGAGAAGCCGACATGCATTTGTTTGAGAAGAGGAATTCAATAGAACTTATTTGGAAATACGGCAAGAGAGACTTAAATAAGCATCGTTTTATCTGGTCTGTGAGAACGAGTAGTTTAAAAAGTTGAATTAGAGCAATGATTCATATATAGGAACGAATATATTCAAAACGAATATATGGATTTGAAAAACAAACCGTGGTTTCTCTCATTTCGTTTGAGATTAATGTTTCGTATAAGTTGGAAAGTAATAACCTTTGAATGTGAATATAGAAGATAAAGTGTTCTCGTTACCGTTTTGAAACAATGGAAGGCTTGGTTTAAATTAATTGCACGGTTCATTCTGAATTTTTAGAAAATCAAATAAGGAGTTAACAAGAAATTTTCTCCAATTTTAAATTGCGGCAAAAAAAAAAATTGTAATGTAAATTATTGCCGAATTTTATTCGGCCACATCGTAGCAAACGAACGAATTATGATAAAATGGATATATTTTACAAATGTAGTGGTTATTACATTTCAGCCATTCTATTAAACTTCCACATTAATTCCTGTGAATCGAATTAAATATCTCCATTTTCTCAAGAACAGATTACTCTGCTTTCAAACGTATATCCTTAAAATCTGATACTTCATATCTTCATTATTGATCTCGATAACGATTGGTTCCCTTCTCAGATGACGTCACCCAGAAGCTAATTCGTCAAAGTCATGGCGTCTGATTGACACAATGTCCCACTCTAATTGGTGCTATTTATAGCGTCATCCTGGAAAAAGCTGGCGTTTTATTAGAGATGTATTGATCGGAGAAACTTTATCTTGCTTTCTGGGGGAAGGGGGGGGGGGTCATGGATGTCAATTTGTGGTAAAAAGCTTTGGATAGTCTCTCGAGAGGAATTAAACACTACTTTAAAAGTTTAGTAAATGATTTGATATGACCTGTGAAGCGCATCCAGAAAAAGAAAGTTCGAGAAATGGAGGGCGTGGTAGCCTAGGGGTTTTGGATTCAAACTTGTAAACACTGCGTCATGAGTTCGAGCCTTCGGATCTCTGAAGACCCATTTTGTAGAAGGGGTGATGCACGTTAAATCTGTGGAAGATCAATGTCCTCCTGTTGGAGTGGTACGATAGTTGGAAGGGCGTTAGTAATGCCAGCTCAGGTGTCATCCTTGTCCCTTGACCATGGTGTAAGATAACGAGAACGATGAATACACATCCAAATACGAATTATTTGCACTATTTTTACACAAAATTCGTAACAATATTTAAAATTTTTATCTTATCTATTATGGCACTGGATTGTGTTAGCTCTTTTTGATTCGCATTTACTACTAAAATTTCCGGTAACGTGAACAAGCTGATTAATATATACTGTTTCGCAGATTTACAAGAACTACTGAACCAATTCAAACGCAATATGATATGATCTGAGATATGACTAAGAAGATGATGACAAATTAATGGTAATAACTCAAGATTATGATTTATGCTCATGAAAGCATAACCTAAAAATGATGTAGCGAGACGACACTTGTGGAGCATTTAATAGTCCCTGATTTAGTAGCATGGTTCTTACATCGAGTTTTCATGCTGTTTGGGAGACTTTTTTTCTCCACCAAGACACTCCTCAACTCTGTAAGTGTTCAAGGAGGGTACTTGAAGGGTGTACTTGCTATGCCAAGAACATTCCAAACATGCTGTATGATTTTCAGGTCTACAAATCTGGCTGGTCACACCATGCTCTGAATGTTCTCGGTCTCGATGTGTTCGTCGGTTAGCTGAATCCCGTGATTACGAGTATTATTGTCCATAACAATGGATTGGGTACCAACTACCCTTCAGAGAAGACTCACATAAGGTTTTGGTATCTCATTCCTGTACCTATGAGCAATCAAAGTGCCTCACTGCAGCTATGTACACCCGTTCGACATCATGCCGGCTCAGACCATAATACCATCCCCTCCATAGTGCTTCACTTCCATGATGTTAGACGAATAATATCGCGGGAATATCTGGTTAAGAATTAGTGTTCAAATGGATTCTGGAGTCAGTAGTTAAGAGATCACAGGCCCAACGCTTCCGTCTCCAAGGATGAGGTTGTATACACAGATTGGAGTGAAGTGTAATGGATACCATTGATCTCCTGGTATAAAGCTCTGCCTCAATAAGCTTTCGGTAAATAGTGTGCGCCAAAACTGAGGTATTGCAATAAGTGGAGAGCTGGTTTGTGTGAGATTTCTTTATCTTCTTAAGGGGGTTCATCCATGTGATGGATTTAAAAAAAATCAAATTTTTTTTTCATTGAATTGTTTTTAAGGGGTCCGGCACTTCCATAGGAGCCTATGTTAATCTTGAGTAAATTTATCTACCTTTTTCTCAGAAACTACTTGCTTCTCATAAATGAAATTTTTACAGTTATATGTACTCTCAATAAGACTTTAATGGAGGGTTTTGTCTTCTTACTAAAAATTAAAATAATTATGAATTTTTTAAAATTTGTTCAATTTTTTCCCTCTAAAATTTAGTTTAAAAAAAGGCGTTATCTATAAAAGTTTGCAAGATATTTCTTACCCCCCCCCCATTAAAATATGTAAACATATTGAAAATATACTTACTGAAAATTTGAGGAACCTACATTTATTAGTTTCTGAGAAAAAGATACATAAAGGGAAAAATATTGCATTTTGAGAAAACAGGCTTTAAAGTAAAAAATTTTAATTTTTGTCGATTTACCTTTTTTAATACTTTCCAGAAGCATATGAAACATTTTCTTTGCCCTCTGCTTCTATAAAAGACTTTTCTAATATTCTTTTTTCATTATTTTTAGCAATCTAGCCTTTTTTTTTTGTATCTCAAGATGCTTTCGTTGGACTACACGAATCCTACGTGTATCTAATTTTTTAAAGCATGACACACAATTAAAACCTGGTTCAATACCACAATGTTTTAAAATGATTAATTTGGCTACATGGCCCATATTGAATTGTGCAATTGCCATATTTAGCCCTAATTTTATATTTTTAACTCCACAAACGTAGATTTTGGAATGACTGACCATATGGTATTATTAACTGACTCATTGGGGGTTGGAGTCTTTCCATGTAGACATTTTTTTAATAACCTAGAGTTAGCTAAATCTCTAAAAATTGGCTTAATTTCATTCATGAGGGAAGATGGTACATGGGTATGTTTTTTATGGTCATAATGCTTTTCGTTAAATTTGTTCGTTTTACTTTCTGAAACTTGCACCATGAATTTGTACCCGAGGGACACAATCCATGTTGAGGACTCTCATTTCTAGACAAAAGATGGAAATAAATTGCCCAAACAGCAGTTTTCATGTTGTGTAAATCATTGATATTGTTTCTAATGGCCATATCATAATACCTCTGAATTTTTGAAATAAAAATTACTGTTGAATCGGTTGCGTCCACTTAGGCTTCTTCCATCACTTAATTTTTTTCCTCTGTTTTTTCTTTTGAGATTCAAAAGACGGGTACCCATACACTTTTGGATATGGCCAACGCACTCTAATTTTTCTACTTGAGTGTCATAAGGATTCAGGGTAAGTATTGATGAAAACCCTCTTGAAGCTCCATCGCCCAAATATTTTGGGTAACGAATGCCATAATGAGCATCGGATCTTTCAAATATCGCCGTTACACCTATCACTTCCACGCCTCCACTTGTTCCACTATAGTTGGCAATACATGAATGGTTCATGAACAGAATTAAATGCAGTTTTGCACCGACAATGTTCCGAAAACACTTCAAAGTCAATAACTTTTCCAGTATCAACACTCGCAGCTGTAACAATGCCATTGAGGGACTGGTATCCTCTTTTCTGCCATGAACCATCTAAGGCAACAGCAATGTCTCGTCTACCTTCTATTCGTGTTACCTCCTCAACAAAATTTCTCATTGATTTTTCAGATAAGTTTAAAAGAGTCGAACAACAATTCTGTATAAGTACGGAATTTTTCAGGTGGAGATGGCAAGTTCATAAGTCCACAGAATGTTTCTGCAGTTGAACGACCTCTTCCAAAAGATCTGAAAGCAAATACCAATATGATATTTGAGTGGAAAAGCTTATTTTTATTCTTCAATTTAGTTGACGTATGGAAACCATGTTTTTTGAGCAAAAACTGCAACAAAGTTCCATATAATACACAATTCCAACTCTTTTAGAAGCCTCCAATGAGATGGAATGGCAACAGTTTTTACAAACAGCAAAGTTCAATAAAGCTTTATTTGATAAATTTAATTCTTTAAAACCTTATTTTCATTACTTCCTTCCATATCTTCATATAAACTGTTGTTTGAAATAATTTTTCGTTTTGAAGCTCTTTGAAAAACAGTTTCTGTGCTGTCTGATGTGATAGCTGGAACATTTTGAGCAATCATTTTTTAAACGCCGACATTTTTGAGTTTTTTAAATATTTTTTTAGATATCCCCATAATTTTGTCGTTAATAAAATACTGATGAATAATTTAATGTAAAACGTGGATTAGACAGAAAAAAAATCTGGATAAATAAATTAGAATTCACAATTAGCAAGTTCAACCAAGAATAATCTTATTTTACAACAAACCAAACGACTGTGCTAAGTTGTCTTTTTCTTTCTTCAAAGAAAAATCGTTTTATTTATGTGTAAAAAAAAGGTTGTACTAATTGTGGACAAAACAAATCGAAAAATTAAGCATGACGAAAGACAGGTGCTCCTCGAGGAGCACCTGTCACGCGTCAAGGAAAGTGGCTTCCTGTTAAAAAATAAATAAAAATACTTCTAATTATTGTATTTCCATATATCATTTTAAGTAGAAATGTTTAAACTTTTCAAAAATATAAAAAAGTCAAAATCGATCATTTATCAAAAATTCATGTGCTGGACCCCCTTAACATGTTTAAAGTGGTAAAGTGATTTTTTAAAATTCGAAGTCCTTATAAAAAAGCAAGTGTTAGAAGAGCAGCTGTTCGGAATGCTGAGTTGGAGTGCCTATTGTGTACAGTCGGCTTGATACCATTGACCCTTCTATGCAAATGTACGTTCATACAAGTTTTGACAAGTTTGTAGAGGTTTAAAAGGAAATATCTATAGTTTTTGAATATTTCGTCGAACTTGTTTCAGTCTTCGCATCAGGCAGCACCGATTGAGGATAAGTTAAGATTTTCATTGTTTTTATTGGACTTGAAACTAAACGCGTTTTTCACAAAACTGTGTTTTTCAAACTTTCCTCCATCGTATCTCAAGAATGGTGTGAATGATTTACTTCAAATTTACAGGGTAGACTCAGCACATATATAAGCACCAAATAGACCACGATCATTGCAAAATTCAAAATATTTCTATTTTTATAACAAAAACATAACAAAAAAACCCATGAAATTCGAAACTTTTTCTTCAGAGGTTTACCAGAATCCAATTTCTGTTATTTTAAATTGAGTATAGTTTATTCGGTGCATTGAAGCTTATAGATTAAAACGCCGTTAATTTTTTTTTATTTCAGATAAGCCAATCAGCTAGAATCGTGGAGGGGATGAGCAACCATTTTTTCTAGGCGGGTGTGTTCAGAGAGCTATAATTCACGCTCTATACCATATTTTTGGCTAAACATTTATATACGTACTCTTAAAATACATATAAATAAATGATAAGGAACTTAAAGTTTTATCTTTTTAGTGGTCGTCAAAAAAAATTCTCTAAGAATGCTTAAAAAACAGGCCGTTACAGGGTTGAGCCCCCTTAAGCACCTTACAATTAAAAGCCAAGTTGCGTTCACCCCCTCTTGGGATGGCTCTTGAGCTCCCGGTAGGTTGAATTTTAGGATTGTTCCGATAGGTCGCCTGGAATTGATTCTATAACCAAAAAACCAGAATTCGGAACACAATGACCCATCTGGCTACTTCCGCTCGGAATTCAACTGTTTTAATCTCCCATTTGCTGTCCATCGTCCAGGAGTAGTTAATGCGCCTTGGTTTGGAAAAGTTTCAAAAACTGTCAAAAATATTCAGAGACCCGAGCAAAACTAAGAAACACTCAGAGTTACATTTTCTTAAAGTATCCGACTCCTTGCGACAACTTTTTAAAAAAAAAAAAAAATGGAGCCATGGGGATTTTTTGTTGTTTTTAGATTTGGTTTAGTACATTTTAAGAAAAATATGTTAAAATGAAGGAGATAAAAATTTATTATTATTTCTAAAATAGAAAAAAAAAATGGGTAAAAATTTACAAAAAAATTGCATAAACGCGACCCATTCTTTACCAAAATATTATGAACAAATTTTCAATTTTTTACTTCTGATGTGTTGCTATGTTATTCTTTTTTGAAATGACGTTTAGGATAAGAGATATTTTAATTTTTAGAAAAACTAGAGCACTTAATCTTACAAGGGGAGGGTATGACTAAGGAAATTCATTTTAGGACGAGACATGATATAATAATAGTACTCCATTAGGGTGTTCAACCTTCAATGTATTAGCGCCGAATGGCCAGTCACGCTATCAACTTTTTTTTTCAATTCTTCAATTATTTTTTAAAATTAAATAAATTTATTTTAAAGGACTTATTAAATATTTTTATAATTATAAAATAATTAAATTAATAATATAAGAAAATGACATATAATTTTTTTATTATATTAATTATAAAATAATTAGTTTAATAATAATAATGTATTTTATAGATTATGTTATATTATATATATATGTATGTATATATATATATATATATATATATATATATATATATATATTTCACATTGTAAAATTATTTGTAACTAATTTTTATATAAAATATCATTTAATATTCCTTATATATTTTATGTAAATATTATTTATTAATATAAAAATATATTTTTTTATAAAATATAATATAAGTATTGATATAATTAGAGTAATTATTTTACCTTAAAAATACAAAATAATTACATAAAATATCATTTAATATTTGATAAATAAATTTATTTAATATAAAAAATAGTGAAACGAATGAGGGAAAAAAGTTCATCGCGTGATTAGAACCCTAGTCGTCCGTGTAGAAAGCAGGTGCCCTGCCAGTTGAGCTACTGCGTAGATGTAAATAATTAAAATCTAATTATATAAAAGCTAAGCATGAATTTTGAAGGCTATTTTCTCCGAATTGACTGACCATTCGTCGCTGATACATTGAGGGTTGAACACCCTAATGGAGTACTACTATTATACTAAGTCTCGTCCCAAAATGAATCTCCTTAGTCATGCCCTCCCCTTTTTAGCTATTATATGAAAATGGGAGACATAAGGGACTGTAAATTTCGTAATAAAACAGTGATTGATCAACCTGAAAGTTAAAACACTTCTACTATTATACAGAACATACACAAAAAATTTCGGTTAATTATTTGCAAAACTTTTTTTAACAATCACCGGCCCCGTTTGAACATTTGAAAAAAACACACACATTTCGAGTAAAACGAATTTTAAAGTATGACATCTTCCTTAAAGGAATGACATCTGCTTTTACTAAAACACTTGTAGTTTTTTCCTAGTGGAAGGAAAATGATAAACTTGGTATATTTATAAAGCTCATAAGATGGCTTATAAAACAAATTCATAAAAAATAATTGTCAATTTTTGGCAAAATTCACAATTTTAGGGTAGTCGGATATCTTAACTAACATGATAAAAGAGAGAGAGAGAGAGAGATCTAATCTGAATAAATAATTAGGAAATGAAATTTCTTTGTTATGTTTACCAATTCCTATTGAGAACGGCATAGTAGTTTTGAAAAATCCCTCGAAATATATCAGTTCTTTAATTTTTTCATACCAATGTAAAACTATAATTTCATAAGCATCTTTGAAATAAAGAAAATAGGATTCATTTAATTATATTCAAAAATAAATATGAGAAGTTGATATTTTTTTATTTAAATTTACACATCCACTTAAACATTTTTAAAAATATTAACGAAGGCTTCATGTATCCCTGACAGAATCCTTAGCTTCATAATGGCCTTAATTGAGCAAAGCCAAGAGAGTTTTTATTATTAGTAATTTATCTTTAATTCATAAAGTAAAAGAGAAACTTCTTGTATAACTATTAAACAAATTACAAATTTCTACAATTTCATCACAAGGCTATAAAATACTATTTGCTTTAAATGATTATTCGGAAATCTCCATTAAAAAGGACATTAAAAATCTAACTGTTCATAATAAAATTACTTTTACTTACTTTAGGATAGATGTCGACGACTTAATTCATTCCGGGACAACTTTTACGATTCTCCAGACTATTTGAGGAAAAAGTTTTATCTGTTTCGAAACATCCGGTCGGATAATTGGTTTTCTTTTTCATCTTCGTTGTGGTGGTTTAAACGAGATCTATTTTGAGATTGCACCGCCACTTTAATTGCATTTTCGGTCGGAAAGCAATAAAATTCTTGGCTGGGAATGTCTAATGTTTCAGCGATTTTCCTCATTATCATTGGCAAGTTGGGTGGTGAACTTAATTCCTTTACAAGTGATGAGAAATAAAATGTAAGTGCGGGATTTTACTGTGTTTGCAGTCAGCGATACATTTCATTTCGCTTAATACAGTAAGGTTTAAAATAATGTATTTTATTTTGAGAGCGAACATTCTTTTATCACACACACACACAGACACACACACTTTGTTCCGGGATTTGACGTCCTATTTCTTCGGCGAAGAAACTGTAATAAAATTAAATTTGGATAAAGTTATGGTAATAAAGTTTAAGAAATGCACTTTATTTCACCAAATAAGAGTGGAGGTCGTTTTTCAAGCTTCCAATTTACAAAATTCCTTTAATGTTTTATTACTGCATTACACTATTATAGCATTATTTAACTGAATTTTCCGTTCAAGTTTCCGATTTCAAATGGTTTCACGATTAATTAAAGGTCTTTTTTTGTCTTTCTAGAGACAGAGCAGCATTATTGTGCTGGATTAGTGATTCTCAAGCCCTGTGACGCGGCATTTTAGTGTGCCGCCAAATTCTTAAAATGTGCCACCATTTTTTTTAAAATTAATAAATACACTCTGAGAAAAAAAAATTTTAAAAATCCGGAACCGAATTACTCGGGACGTTTTATAGAATTAAACTACTCATAAAATTGATATTGACCATTTGACTGCACTAGAGAAAAGAGAGTGATTCATCACTTCCCACATTCAGATACAAAAAATTTCATTTAGTTCGCAATCCATGTATGAAGAAGAACTAATTTTGCTCTGTAATAAACGAGATTGATTTAATTTCACAAAACATGCGGAAGAATAAATTATTTCATTTTGGATTAAAATTAGAGGTCACTATCCCATAACAGCCAAAAAAGCTTTAAATTTTTCTTACAATTTTCTACACCTTATTTGTGTGAAAATTTGGGTTTCCAACATTAACAAATATAAAAATGAAATTCGATCGAGATTTATAAATGTTGATGACGATATGAGTGCATTATCATTTTTGCCAACAAATATAAATGAAATTATCAAGAATCATTAAGCTCAAATTTCGCATTAAATGTATTCTTATAATTAATTACTCAATAAACATTTTATTTTCTTTGCCGTACATATTATTTTATTTAACATTGAAAATAATTCTCATAAATTATTTCACATAGTGTTTTACAGATAAATAAAATTCTATTAAACTTATTTTATTGTTAGTGTGACGCCAAACTTTAAATTTTTTAATAGTGTATCACAACAACAACAAAAAGGGCCGATAATCACTATGCTATTCCAAAATGACAAATCGGTTCAATCTATTTATTTCCTAAGTACGTAACTATCTTTTTAAGATAGAATTCTAAATGCTAGACAGATTATTGTACAAGTAATTGAATATTCGATCAAGTTCTTAAGAATGTGTGTTTCTGACAGAAACAAAACGGTGTTTTTGTGTCAGAAACACATTACAGTAGGACGTCGTTTATCCGAATCAATTGGGACCGGGCACCGTTCGGATACGCGATTGTTCGGATAACCAAAAACCGAACGCGACCCATACAGTATATGAAACCGGACACTACGAATATTGAAAATCATCCCATGCGGAAAACGTGCTTCAAGAAAAAGCAAAATAGGTGCAAAATGTCGCAATTTTACCTTTATTGTGGAAAATAATCACTTATTTTTCGCTGTACCATTGTACATCTTCGGTTTTTCTCTGCAATGTGCAAAAAAAAAAAAAAAACTGATTCAGATATTTGACGTTTCGGATAATAAACGTTCGGATAAACGACATTCTACTGTATTTAGCACTTTTATATAAGTCCATTACCTTTTCGTGGAAAATTACGTTGTAAATACGTTTCCCTTGTCATCTTTCATATGTACCTAAAGGCAGTGATTCGGAAAACGATGTTATAAGAATGATTTCGAAGGGTATAAAAGATACATAATTTGGTTAGTTTAATTACGTTATAGTTTTCAAAGTTTTAACTTTTTCAAATATTTCACAGATATAAAAAGACGAGGTGCATCAGAAACAAAATGCAAAACAATGAATTTTAAAAAATTCGATCCATTGAAGGTGGTTTAAGGGTTTTTCAAAAGGAAAATATATTTGTAAAGATTTCTTCAGTTAAATTTAAATTACTTATATAAGATATTATAGAAAAAGGAATATTTTTAAACAATATTCGTTCGATAAAATGTGAATGCGTTTAATTAAATTATCCCAGCTTGAAGCCATCGAATGTCCCAACATTATTGTTAATTATTGAGATTTTTTATGATTTTTTGAGAATGGGATGAATATGCAATGATCCATTACATAGTTTTATTTTAAACAAATTTTAAAGTTAATTAAAAATAGACTGAAAAATATCCTTTGTGTATTTAATAGCTTCTTAAAAAGCCTTTTAATTTTAACAAGTTTAATGTTTTATTAACATCAGTATTTCCCGCTTGAAAAGTTTAGAATCTGAAAATAAATTAAACTATTTTCTGCGTTTTATGAAGTATGCACAGTAGAGTTTTAAAATACTTTCTTTTAAAAAATTTCCTATTTTCAAACCAGATAAAAATATTTTTCAGAAAAATAAAAATCCATCAAGCTTATGTTATCAACGAACTGTAATAATAGTTACTTAAACATACATATTCCGTTTTCATTCTTTTTTTTAATTATTTTCCTGCTTTTTGTATTTAAAAACTGCTCTTAGATAGTTTTATGTGTTTTAGACAAAGAAAAAGTAACTCTCTATAACACGTGTAAATATATACAAAGTCAATTATCTTTCACAAATTAGTCTTAAAACAAAACAGAGACAAACTAAAAGTAAATATGAGAATATTAACTTTCCTTCCAGAATGCAGAAGCGTTATTTAAAATTTAGGTTCATTGCTATAATTAAAATACACGCAATAAAAATAAAATAGCACAGAATATAAAAATGTGAATCAGAACAGACTCGCAAATAAAGTAATGGAATCTCTTCTGAAACCATCGTAATAATTTAGCAACGGATAACAGAAATGAGTTCACCAATCTTTTCCAGGGAGATCATAGAAATTTTGTTATTTTAAACTTCACAGGAAATTATCTTTTCTGGAAACGATCCAGTTACTGAAACTTCCGAGGTAAAGTAAAATGAGCGGCTTAGCTGATGTTTACTCCAAAATTAATTACTTTCTTAATTATGTGTGAAAATTTTAAATTTTAACTCAAACAGAAAACTTTTAATAATCCCATTTAGGAAAAGACTTCTTTAAGAGGGACCGTTTTGATCTCATTTCATAAATTTAATATCATTCACGCGAAAGGCTAACATTCGAATGAAACTTTCTAAATGTTCCTCGTTATCATTTACAATTCTTGGATTTTGCTCCAATAAAATGGAAGCATTTGACCGTAACAGATTCACATGTTTGAAGTCGAAAACAGTTAATATTAATAAATTGTAGCTCCACTTAAGGTATAAGGTGGACGAACTTGCTTAAGAAGCTTTTAGATACGGGTATCTGATATTTGGTACCTTAGGTACTCTGATATATACCGAAATAATCCGCATACAAAGCCTGATTTTTTAAAATTAAAAATCTCTCAAAATGTAATAAATAATTACAATTGCAAAAATTATTTTATTTTAAGGACTGAGACTAATGTTTATCGAAAGAGAAAAAAAAATAAAACAAAAAAATCTCTGCAAGTGAAATGTTAGTTTTATGACTGAAGGTGAGATTCAAAATAAATTTCAAAAATGGATATGTATTCTTTCTCTCTCTCATTTGTGAAAAGAATTATAATTTTACTAAACATACATTACTACTACCTATAATAATAAATACTAGAGAAAGGGGGGGGGGATATCTCCTGTCCACCTAATGGTCCCTCATTGTACAAATTACTGCAACTGTTCATTCACATTGCTCGAATTCCAAAACTGTAATTTACATGTTTATGTAGTTCTTTTTTTCTTAAATTTCGTTCTTGACGAACCATATTGGCAACATTATATGAAACGAAGCGCATGGTTGCCAATTCAGCGAGCAAGGCACATGCGAAATCGGGGTTGCTAACTTAGTTATTTATTTTAAACGTTTGCATTATTGTTATAGTACGTAATACATTTATTACAGCATCACGAAAAACATTTTTATAAATAAATACATAAATATAAATAATAATTACTGTTCTTATAATTTAATTACATTTCTCAACGTTAACTTTAACATGCAAAAACTCTGCAATTACTTCAATGCAACTTTTGGTACTTTTCTAGTTTTTGATTTGTTTTGTTATCAATACCACTGTTTTCTTCTACGATACAATACAACCCATTAAATTATCTTTAAGGTTGTAACGGGCTCTCTTCGGGTTCGTTCTACAAATCCTAAAAGGGAAATTTTTCCTTTATTTTATTGGGGGGGGCAAAGTAAGAATTCGCTAAATTATAAAATTCGTCAAATAGGGGCTCGGTAAATTGGGGTTCGACTGTATTCTAAAATTCTTTCTAAAATTTTTTAAGTATTTTAGATCGTCTGACTTAATTTTTTCTTAAGGCACGTTTTATTTAAATTTAATAACTTTATTTTACTTCATACAAAAAAAAAAATAGTCTTTCCTTTCGTTCAGTTCGATATAAATTTGAAAATGTCAGACGACTTTAAGAACTTTGTGATGAATTTGATTTGATTTTGTTTTTAACTAAAAAAAATGTTTCATGGTGATTTATTGCTGCATCATTTTCAAGTGGTTTCAAAACTCCGCCATTTTTCACTTAAAAAAGAAAAATAAACATAAGTTTTTTTTTTTAATATCGAGATTAATATTTCTCCCATTAAAAAGACCTTTTACTTTGCTTTTTGTGTAATTGTCGTCATCCAGCTTTATAACGATGGGAAAAAGTTTTAAATTTTTTCTCTTCATAATTTGAAATTCTTTTTTTTATTTTTTATCCTTACAGTTAAAAAAAATATATTCTCAAATTGTTGTACGTTTTTTGTGTCAATGAATTATGAAGTAGTGTGTGTGTGTGTGTGTGTGAGTTGATGCTTCTAAGAACATACATTTTTTTTAATTTATTTTACCCCATTTTAATTTTTTCTCTTACTTTTAGTTTTGTTTTTATGAAATAATTATTTCTGATGTGAACACTGCTTAGTAATTTATACAAGATATTAAGATTTTTATGCAATATAAAATACGTTTCTTACATTTTTTTGAATGAACTAATTTATAAAGTTAATTTTTCTTTGCACCATTAAATTAAGTACATCATT
>BMAO01006971.1:0-21582 GCA_019973975.1 Trichonephila clavata | reverse complement strand
ATTTTTTAAAAAAAATAAGTAAGCTAAAGATTTAACCTCTAATTAGACAATGTATATTTACATAACATTATCTTCATTTTTTATTAAAAAAGCTATAGTATAAAAAAAGGAGATTTACTAAACAAGTTTCTTAAGAAAAACAAATTTACGATACTTTTTAGTATGCTAAGCAAAATTTTATTATTTCTATAAACTTCTAGATAAGGTTGAAGCAATTAAAATACATTTCGATTTAAGAAGCTATTAAAAAATAAGGAAAATAATTAACACTAATATTTTACTCGCTATTTTAATTTAGATTTCATAATATTTTGCAATCAATTTCGAGATTTTGGGTTAAAATAAAATTCATGAAAAATAATTGTAATGACCAAACCAGCCTATAGATAAAATAGAAATAGAAGTAAAAATACGGGTACAATTAATAGCTGTAAAATGCCACAACATTCACAAAAAAGTAGACATGAACTGCATAGAAATTAATGAATATCAATTGACTTTTGATTATTATTCTTCTTAAATTTTTTTTCTGCTTTATTTTATGCTACATTCTAACCAAATAAAGAAAAAAAACACAGAAACATTCAAATGTCATTCTCAAGATTTTAAGTATTATTGTATTAAGTATTTTTTTTCTAAGTAAGTATTTTTTGTATTTTATTTCCTGAAAGAAATTATCAATTTTGGGCAGTTTAATTCCAGTGTCTTCACAGAGTTTTCATTTAGTTAACAACAAAAATTGTAACACAAATATAAAACAATCCCTCTGGTCACATTTCTCTTACTCATGAATTATAATTATTTTTGCTCTCCTATTATATCTACATAGATGTCGCTGGGAATGGTGAAAGTAATTATCTGAATCTCTTTGTGAAGCGATAATCTCTTATTTTAGACTCAAATTTTCAATATGTATTACGTATTATGTAATACGTATGAAGGGAATAATTATTAATTTTAGAATATAACTATTTGATAACAAAATACTTTATTTTCTTCCTAAGCTTATGGAGCACTGTATTCAATTAAAGTTTACTCGATCCCAACAATAATCCGAGCACATTGCTCACTCTACGCTAATAAAATGTTTCTCAAACATTCTCATCGTAATACTATACAGTGATGATAAATACTCTCTTGATCCTATTGAGCAAGGGGCCTTACTCTAGGCTTAAATTTCTATGTAAAAACCCCTTCTATGTGTATTAATTTTCTCAGGTGCATACATTACAATATCTTTTCATCCACATTCATAGAAAAGTAGCTCCCACATTATATTTTTTTCTAAACACCCATCACTGCCATGTATACCCAAAACCAATGATATAATCTCCTATGCTATGTTCCTTACTTTTCAGAGGCATAATTTAAAATCATTTTTGACCTGTATATATAAAAAATACCAATAGAAACATACTCCTTTCAAACGTTCATTACGACAGTAAATACCATTAAGCTGTGACATTACCACCTTAATTTTGTTAAATTTCTCCAGCACATACGTTTAAAACTATTTTTACTGTTCACCACTAAAAAAAAAATCCGAAAAATGCTCTCACAAACACACATCTTACATATATTTTATATGAATTCAGCTCTCGTAAGCATTTTCAGCAAATGGACTCACGCAAGAATACAGGAAAGGAATAACCACAAATTCACTCCTCCACCCCGCCTCTTTTCGTATTCATATGCATCTCCGGCACAGAAGCACTCCGGGTGTTTATAGGCCCCATCTATCAGTTGCTCCTACGAGGCAAACCTCCCCCTCTCTCACCCTTTGAGAACAATAGAAGTCTTAAAATATACGAGTCATATGCGCAGTGTGGACGTGACTGGGAGCACCAAACGATTCTCTGTCTCTTTCGAAACTTCACTCACGCCGATTGGGCGACCCCCTCTTTTCATTCGTATGGGAAAGAGTGGATGTTATATAAACAAGTAAATTGAAAGGAAGATGGATTCGCCATTGAGAAAAAGAGGAGGGAAATTGTCGGTGAAAAAGATCGGTGCAGATGAAAGATATGTTCCTCTTCATTTTGTATGTAAGGGAGAGATGGTCTATTTTTGTCATCGTGTACCTAAAACTTTTTTCCCCCTCTAACAATGAAGGTGTTTATATTCTTGAATAACAAAAAAGACAGTATGCGGAAATCACATGCAGTGTTAGACTTTATCATTTTCATTTTACCGACACTGTTATCTTCTGTAGCAAATTGATCAGTTACAATGTATTTTCTTTGGAAAATTGCATTTTCAGTGTCTCTAATTGTATAACATTTAAACGTTTTTAACACAAAAAGTAGCATATAATTCACATACTTCAATAGTTGACGTTTTAATGATTAATTTAAAAAACAACAACATTTTCTTTTCAAATGAAAGTATAGTTAGAATGCAATGAAAACATGTAACACGATGTACAAACTTTTAAAAGAAAATGATGTCTTAGCAAAGTTGTATTGCATTAATGATTAAAGGACTTCTTAGTCTCGAAATAAAAAGATTAAGCCTCAACTTTTACTTAAGCCCACATAACATTATAAACGGCTCAACGAAAAAGCTCTAATTACTCCAGTCGCTCATTTTAGAACAGTCGTAGATAGAGCTTCATTTTGAATTAACTTCTCAGAAGAATAATAGAACAATATGCCAACTTCGCTGCTTGGAACCACTATCAACTAAACATAATTATACTTCAATCAATATTTTTTGCCTTAGAGCCACATATTTAAAAACAGACTTAGTACATTATAATCTTAACCATATGGGAACATATTTATTAATGGATCATTTTACTTTTATAATTACAGTTGAGTACCATACGTTGAAAACAAGCCTCGGATTACATTTACTTATTCAGCACAAATACCACATTTCTTCAAAAAGAAGTTTAAAAAAAAGGAAGATCTGATATTAAAGCTATAAATAATCAATGCAAATTTACTGCGTAAAAGAAAATTAATCAATTTGTAACTCAGATTAAATTTATCTATTTTACCTTTCTGTAAACTTTCAGTAGTTGGAACTATAACTATAATTAATATTATTATGTCATTTATTAGTATTCATTAATTATTGTTTTTTTACTTGAATCATATATTATCTATTTTATGTTGTACATTTTACAACACTACTATTTTATGTATTGTTTGTTTTGTGTAATTTCTTTTACTTATTTTTAGATGTTTTATTTTTTATGTATTTAAGAATAATTATGCTACCGAAACTTCAATAGCTCTAAAAAAAAAATTTCTCTTCCTATCGTGGTATCAGAATTAGAAACTCAGTCATAAACAATTTTTAAAATATTTTAAGATGAGATGTTAATTCAATCATCGTAAAAACTCCGAATTCATTTATTCGTCGTTATATTAATGGACGTAACGGTATCCTTTTCCTGATACGAATCATATCTGAATTATAATAATCATATATGAATCATATCTATTTTGAAAATATCCACACAATTAAAATGTAGAAACCGTTGTAAAAGAATTACATTACTTCACTCAGATTACTTGTGAAGCAAATATTAGAATAGATACAACTGAATATTAGAGCTTTATTCGAGTGAGTTGTAAATTACAAAAAGCAATGTTCCCAAATTGAAGTTCCAAGTTGGTAGCAATTTTCTTTCCAACATGATTCGAAGACAAACGGAATACGATGTAAAAAACTAGTTCAGTAATAATTTTAGAAACTGTATCAGATTATTTTAAAATATAATAAATAATAAAGATAATTAGAATGTGTAATAATTCTAAATAAATTTTTTTTACACCTGAAATCGGTGCTTGGCATGATAAAGTGTAATTTGCACGTGTATAAATACATTTAAAAGTTATTATTTAGGCCCAGCTATGTACAAAAGAACTGAGAAGTGAGGGAATATTAAAGCCGCACTGTTTAGCTACATGAGGGATTTTCGCGACGGAACTTGCAATTTTGAGCCATGATCAAGTGACGAGGACAACACCTGAGCTGTGTGCCACCCCCTCTCGTAAATTCTGCACCACATCAACGGGAGGACATTTGAGCTCTCGACAGATTTAACGTGGATCGCTTCCATACATGGCGGGTCTTCAGCAGCACTAGGCCCGAACTCATGACACGCTGGCCACGAGTCCGTTCCTTTGGCCATTAGGCTACCGTGAGCACACATAACTGAGAAACAACGGGATTAAAAGACTGCAAAAATATGACGGGGCCTTGTCTTCATGAAGTTCTTGGAATGCTACAGACAATTCATGCAATACTTTTAAAAGAATGTTCTAATATTTGGGTATCTGATTTTTTTTTCATAGAATGTTATTTATTATTTGAATTATGTTAGCTTACATTGAAACGAGAGAGAAATTTCAAAGCTTTAATTTAGCGTTGTATTTTAGTTCTTGTATGAAGATCAAAGTTTCGTTTGAAGTGATATATTGTGTCAGTATGAGTGGAAACAATGCGCGAGTGTATCTCTCCAACATGAATGCGGAAATACTTTTGATCTATCTCAAAAGTTGATAGCTATATTAATAATTCAGAGACTTATCTCTGAGTAAATAAATAATATTACGCTTCCCACTTTAGCAGCTCATTTAGTCCATTGTTAAAAGGAGAGTTTCAAGGGTTAGAGCCACAAATGATCCTCTACTCATCAGATAATGTTAGTTGCCTTAAATCATCGAAAGCACAATGTCGGTGTTACCGTGCTCAAGTGAGTTATACCCATAGCTTTCAAATGGACTAAATTCTTTAAATTTATATGCTGCAAAGTACATTGTTCTGTATGACATGGATATATGTTGAAGTTTCAGATTAAATTCAAATATTTCCACACACCTGTCAAGTGAAAAAATTCTTAATCATCGATGACGGTTGCATTCACCAAACATCTTTGTATGGAGGAACTGGGGTTAGAGGAATACTAAAATTTATCATTTGTTTTCCATAAAACGACGGAATAAATTTTCACCGTGGAAAGCAGTACTTCATTTCGATTTCTGCAGTTTTATAGCCCCCCCCTCAAAAGGTTTGTTTCACTGTTTTGAAATAACTTAATTCGTTATTATTGTTAGAAAGTTTATAAAAATTTGTTAATGTTTTTCCAATTCCCGTGCCGTGATCTAGGATTTGAGACTCGATATAGATGTTTTTGTGTTCGAGTGATATGCGTATCCACTAGATCGGATTACAATGAATTTTTCTTTAAATGCTTTTCAAATAGAAATATATTTTTACGTTTACTACAATAGGTAGTAACATGTTTTTGATCCTGAATAAACTACTTTTAAAAATCTGATCTCATAATTGGACCTGTCATTTCTACGAATAAGTTCGCAGAGAACAATTACTTACTATTTATAAGTGACAAAAATGTGTATTTTATGTCATATATTTTACATTAAAAGAGTCAGTTTGACTCTTTACAAAAAAACACACATATTATTTCCCAGTACAGTTTTACAAATTTATTAATTAACAAAAAAAAAGAACTTAGCATTAACAGTATCATGCATAAACAAGACTTTTTAATTTAAAATTTTAAAGAAATCATTTGAAAGTGTGTATATGCAATGCATCTAGCATATAAACAAAAAAAAAAACATTTTGCTAACTCTACGAGATAATGTAGTAGAATGAAATACTGGAAAACTGATGATAGAATACTTAATCATAGCTCTCTACTCACTGAAGCTCCAACAGAGCGCGATTCTAAGTAATCAAGAATAAAAAATCTCGGATGAAATCATTACGAGGAAATGATTTCACGAATCGGCTCTGGAAAAGCAAGGGAAAAAAATCAGTTCTAGAAGCAGATCATTATGGACTTGCTCTAGGACATGTAAAGGAAATGAAGTAAAGATTCTTGATATTAAATTGAAACTGGAGTTTTTCAAGTGATAAATTTCAAATTTTTAATGATTTGTTGCATCTATTTTTTTTCTTTCATTTCATGCACATTAATCGAAATATTTCAATGTAAAAAGTAAAAAAGAAATAATTTGACATAGTTTAATTGAATGTAAAATAGGATGTAGTTTTAGTAAAAGTTCAATGTAATTATTAAAATAATGCACTATAAATTATTTGCTGGAAATATTAGGTCAAATTCCACATTATTGTTAATTAACTGTAAAAAAATGCAATTATCATGAAAACTTACGTAAAAAACTACCATCCTGTAAAAAAATTGTGAATGCATATATTATTCACACAAGAAACATTTTTTTAAGTACCGTTTGAAATATTAAGACTACAGTGCTTCAGTCGCATTTTTGCGCCAAGTACATAAGTATTTATTGATTTATTCATTACGAAAGAATTCAATTAAGTTGCAGTTAGCACACGAGTAGAAAATTGCCTCACACAATTAAAATATTCTTGAATCATAAATCCTATACTGTCCTTTATTATTTAAGAACAAGAGCCGAAATCCATATCCATATAGAGACTATACCAAAAACAAAACCATATGGAAATTAGAAAAAAGGGCGAGAAGGAAACATTAGGTAAAACGGCCTATTAAAAAAAAGTATAAGAGCATTTTAAGATCGCCGAATATAAATACACGATGATGAATGAATTACGTGGCTGGTCGTTTATGATGTAAGGGGTTCAAAGAACTAAGGAAATAGTTTGAAAAAGGTGAAACTGTGTGATTTCCTCATTAGTTATCTATTCTGAATAAATATTGTCTATGAAAATAGTTTCAATATTTGAAGCTATGCTGAAGATAGGTTTCAAAAATTTTAACTTTCAAACTTTGCTAAAGAGTTTTCCGAAATAATTGAATGTCACTTATTTTTGCACTTGAATAATAAACAATATATTAATAACTACGAGGGTAATCAAAGTAGTAAAAGAGCCATATTAGAGTGTCGATTCCTACGGCAATGTATTCAGAGGCTAGTAATTTAATACGATAAGGGCTTTAATATTGAGATGATTTATGTTGAAATGCAAACATTAAGATCCAATCTACTTTTTTTGCTAGAACGACTTTTTGAAAAGAGTACAATTTTTGTATCAAAACTTTCCTTAAAAACCATCGTATACAGTAAGGGGCTGTTTTAAGCTTTATAATAAATGCTGACAAAACCCTAAGACTGAATTCTTTAAATGATGTTCAAAATGAAACATGTGTACAGCAGCGTTTCTCATACTGTGGGGTGCGCCGTCCTAGGAGGGCATGATAAACCTTCTAGGGGAGAGCGAGCATATTGGGAAGTCAAAAGAAAAGATCATTAAAACAGTTATTAATCTACTCAAAGTAATTAAACAAAATACATATTCTGACATTAATATAAAATAGGCATTTACACTGGTATAATACACTTATAAATGCATCAGTGCTGATCAATGTGTTTTTAATTAATTTAACTATACTTAGTAAGGAAGAAGTTTAATAATTACCAATGACCCCATGGGCTTGCTATTTATAAATTATATACAAAAATATTAACACTTACTCGATAATTTGTGCGGTTTATAATTAATCCCTTTAATGCCGATTGAAAATTACTCGATTCGTTCCCCAATGCCACCGTTTAACAAGTAGACGAGCGTATTTGGTGTATTGAGGAAGGGAAAGGAATAAGAAAGTATATTCTCTGATATAAGTAAATCTGTTGTAAACATTGTCAAAGCCCTTTTATTGCATTCCAATGACTTCGGAGTAAATTTATGGAGAGCAGTGCAAAGAAAAGATCGTACTTTGGAAAGACGTATATATACGCCTGGTACAATTAACGCACTGGCTGAGCGAGACGTTTATGTATGCCTGTGGACCTTATGAGGTTGAACTCGTATTGTAGCTTTAGCGTCAAATTATATTATTATTGAATTCAATACATTGTTATTGTATGGGGGGCGATGAAAAGTATGATTGAATATAGGGTCGCAAATATTAAAAGTTTGAGAAGCACTGGTGTACTGGAATAACTCGCTAAATTCTGTAAGGGTTCTTCAAAAGAACTGCGATAAATAAATCCGTACTGAGCAAAATAGATTTTCTATGGAAATGTAAGTAATTCTTTCCCATCAAATTTTTGTTAAAATAAAGGTATTCGATGTTAACCTTAAATTAGTCAAAGGGTGAGAAGTAAAAAAAATGGATCAATTTTTTTTCTGATTGCTTAGAAAATGAAAAAGTAAAACATTTTTCAACTTGTATTATATCCAAAACTTGTTTCCCTTCTTTTTTCCCCTCCAAACACAATGTAAAAAAATTTATAAATGTTTCTAATTTCAACCTTGTTTCAAACCTCCATTTCTCATTTAAGTAAGTTTCTTTAAGCAATTCATACACTCTTTTTCAATAACATCGAATAATTTCATTAAGATAATTCGATATGAATATATATTTTTTTAATTTCCCACTTTGTTCAATTTCATCTTCTTCATAAACGTGTTCTTCTCTACTGATAAGAAATTGATCATCAATAATCTGAATTTGCTCCATGAGCTGTCCTTGGAGTGTATTAGCTCTGACACTCTGCTCCATACACTCTGATATTTTGAATACACTCCACGACATTGTCAGCATCCAATGAGTCGAATCCTATAAATCATGCCTACGCTGCACAGCATCTGCTGAATTTTGATTCTCATTCATTATGAATGGGTTATACGGAAGGATATTATGCATAATAATCTTAAAAAGGAAACATGAATCGGATGTCATGAATAACCGATGCGCATGCATTGTACAGAAATAAGAAAGTTTTCTCAGTAGACTGTATAGGCTTTGAACTTTTTTCTCGATGATCAAGTTTTTACATAGACATGCAGTAATCATCGTGCTTGACTTTGTCCAAATAGCATCATTCATTTAAAATGTATTATTTTAATGCAAACCTTTTCGCGAGAATATTTTTGAGTGAAATCTTTCCAAAACGCATAATAATGAATTAATCAGTTCTAATTTAAACATTAAACGGGACACTTCTTTGCTTTACTAAAACCTCCCACTTTTATCAAAGTTAATCCCTTAATGACTGCATAATTAAAAAAATATATATATTAAAATACTATATTTTAAATAATAGTCTTATATTTACTATAAAACATGTATTAAAGTAAATATAGCTAAAATAAACAAATAGGAAAAAAAAAAAACTTTGATCAAATATATTATAAATAGTCTAGAATTGCTATCAAGTACAAGATAGGGGAAAAAAATCCAGCTTCAATGATTACTCGTTTTTGTGTGTTACTTTGTGAATACTCCTGCCTGAAGTATTACAAGAAATTAAAGGTCAAAAATCTCGTTCTGCCATTTTGACGAACGCGAGAAGGAAGAGTTTATGTAACATAATTAAAAAAAACTTTGAATTAAAAAAAAAACACTTAAGTTGAAGTAAAATCTCATGTAATTGAAACTATGAGAGATTTCAAATAAATGCAGTTTTTACTTATTTTATTTCTGATTTTTTTTTATTTATTTTTATTGAAGTTTATTTGAAATTTTTAAATCATTTAAAGAATGTGCAATTGGAATTTTTATGTAAATGAAATAAAATTCAATTTCGATCAAATATATGTAGTTAAGGCTATTATCATAATGCTTGGTAATTAGAAAATGGAAAAAAAGGAAGCTTTTTCAACGTAATTATATTACAGGATGTATTATATATATATATTAATATTATTTTTCTATTTAAATCTTATTCAAAATGTGACATAATTGTGTGTAATACTACAAAATGCAAATTTTTCTGTAATGTTTGAATAGTGTTGCCTTCCATTTGAATTTCATGGATATCTTTTCTGTTATACAAAAGTAATATTTTGATGCGTATAAATTTCGGATTCATTCTTATGAGTAATTATAAGTTAATTATATGCAGTGATATTTATAAATCCTTCGAGAGTTTCGAAAGCGCTATAGTATGGTTATTGCATCAAAGGCTGTGTAAGGAACAATCTGTGTTAACCGAAAAAGCCTTTGAGATCCGTCAACAGCAGTTTTGACAGCCACTAATAATCAGCAAAATGAGAGGGAGAGACAATAATTTTGAAAATCCTATCTGCTTATAATGAAATTAATAAATGAAAATAATTAATATGGGGAATTTTACCTCGCGTTTTAACTGCTCAATATTTCGTGCATTATTTTTAATTGAACATACAACATACAATTACATAAGATGTATACATAAAAAAGAAATATATTTTGAAGGAAAATTTAAATGTAATACAATATGTATATGTATATATTATATATAATATATATATATATATATAGTATTACATTTAACATGGAACACATGGACACCCTCCTATATTTATAAATCATTACCTAACAGTTAAATAAAAATATGTTATTAGTTGTATAGTTTATCGATAGATGGCTCCTCAAGCTAAGCAAATTAACAATATTATATTTTATTTAAAATTAATTGTATATGTATGGGTGGTACTTTTATTATCTATAAATATCAAAACAGAATATAGAGTTTTTATATGTGTGTGTATATATATAGTATTAATGTTATTTTATCAAAACTTAATAATTTTATGCGTTACTGTTATTGTCCATTGTCCGGGAATATGTTTTGCAGTATTCACGTGGTAAGTTTTTATCTAAGAGTTTTAACTTTAATTTTAAAATATTTTAGTAATTATTACAGGTTATAATATTATCAATTTACAGTAGTAGATTATGGTTTTATTTATAATAATAGTTAAAATTCTCTAGAAATGTCTTGCTTTCTCTATGACCCAGAGTATTGGAAAATTTAGGGGAAATTTAGGACCGAAAAACGTTGTTTAATCCTGCAATCCTGGTTCCTAAGGCCAGGATTTTGCTCTAGTATTTCTGTGGCTAAAACTATTATATCATGATTATAGATATCTTAGGTATATAACTATTTTTGTAATATATATATATATATATATATATTATTCCTGATTTTGCTAAATATCAACATAAATGTAAATTTCAATGAATAAATTTTTTTTAAAAAAACAGTAAAAAACAAAACAAAAAAAACGATATATTTAAAATAACTCGTTTCATAAATTATTATTATCTTTATTCATTCTTGCTAAACATAAATTTAATAAAAAACTAAAATGGAGAATAATTTTGAATAAATTCTGTCAATTGAAATAAAAATCTATTGCTATTAGAGTTTATTAACTTTCCGGATATATAAAATACATGAACTCCGACGTTTAGCTAATACCGAGTAACCAGACAGTAAGTCTGCTTTAACACATTAGCTCTCACAATATATCAAAAAATACAAGTGAAACTGACAGTGCATGCTTTCTTCCCCACACAATAGCTATAAAAAATTAACTTTTCCCATGCAATAATGAGAATTGTGCAATGAAAGAAATGGTTTTTATGTGTTCCTGCCCCCTTACTGGACACCGGCTTCAATTTGAGAGGAAGGGACAAATCCACAGAAAAACATAGATCAAGGGAAAAAATTCCCTCTAATGGACCATTAAGGGGAAAAAAATGTTATTTCTGCCCTCGCCTAACCTCGCTTTTACAGTTATAAATGATCCAATTTTGCTCTTCTTATTAACTGACTCCACACTACGGTCGTAGTTACGGAAACAATCCGAAAAGAATTAAGAGAAGAAACAGTGAAAAAAAGCTCTTTTTTCATGTTCTGTTCCTTTCAATATATTAGAAGGGTTTAGTTGTTTTCTCTACTTTTTTATAGATAAAAAAAAACTGTGCTCGTAAAGAAATGTAGTAGACACAATTCCAGCTTTGTCAAGTGTGTTCTAATTAAACGAAGTGGCTCAATTTTCACACTTTTCCGCTTGGCACCCATTTGGGGAGACATTTTTTTCCCCTCTCTTTTATAGCTCGTCATTAACAAGGTGATTAAGATGCGCCAATAGACTCAAAAGTGATTAATGGAAGGGTGTTTGTTTTGGGTGGTAACTTCCCCGTTCTCATTGGGTAAAAAAAAGCTTATATTTACCTTTTTTTTTAAAGGAGAGAATTTCGTTTAAAAGTCTATTTAATTAAGCTTAGTTAACATGGTATTTTAATAATCTAAAGTGCTTACATCCAACTAAATATATAACTTTAATTATTGAAAAAGTTTATTTTATAAATATTTATTTTTAAATATTTATTTTTAAATATATCTATGGGTACCTTTTTGAGTGATATGCTTACAAATGTGGGATTAATCTTAAAATCAGCCTGTATATTTATTATTCATATATGTTATTTGTTTGTAAATAACTTTAAATCACTTTATGATAAGATAAATTAGACTCCTCCAAATGCCTTCCTATAGTTGTATGATATTTGGTGCTATCGGATGCAGGTATCTACAGAAACCTTGGGTTCCCCAAGGCATACAGAGTCAAAATTAAAAATCGAAAGTACAGTTATAAATGTGTACAAAAATCAATTCACATTCTTTATAGAGTTTCTATGACCACACATGGGTATCTAAGTCAGTGTTTCCCCACCACTCAACACCTTATGGTTTTTCATACTTGCTCTGCTTCAGCATTTCTCAAACTGGGGAGCATGACCCCTAGGGGGCTATAACAACTCAACGAGGAGGACGCTAGCACATTCAAAAGACGTAAACGAAAGATTATTTTTAAAAAATATTAATTTACTAAAAGTAAACAAAAAAGTACATTCTGGCATGATAAAAAATAAAATGCATATTTATTACATTATACTCATATAGTACATTTATAAATTTATCAGTACTGTGCACTGTATTTTATAATTAATTTAAAAATTCTAAGTTAAGTTTGACAATTGCCATTATACCATGGGCATGTATTAAAACTATTTTGATAATTTGCATGGTTTAAATTTAATTCTTTAACTGTCAATTAAAAGTTACATGATTCTCTCCACTTAGACGCGCGTATGTGATCTTTTTTTCGGGGAGGGAGGAGAAAAAGATTAAATAGGCATATTCTCTGAACTAACTAAATATCCGCAAACACTTGCCATGTCCTTTTATTTCATTTCAAAGCCTTTGGAATAATTTTATGGATAGCACTGCCAGAAAAGTTCGTACTTTGAAAAGACGTATATATACGTCCAGAAACTTAATGCCTTGGCTGAGCGAGGTGTTTATATACACTGGTGCCACTTAAGAGGTTAAAGTCGTATTTTAGCTTTAGAGTCAAAGTACACTATAAATGAATTCAATAAATTGCTATTGGATGGAGAGGGTTGCGATGGAAATTATGATTAAAAATATTGGGTCGCGAATATTGAAAGTTTGAGAAGCACTGCTCTACTTTAAACATTATTTTTAGATGTTTTCTTCTAAAAGTGGGAATTGGGTTCTACCCCCGAATACCTAAAAGTTATAAGGTTTCCCTGAGTCGAAAAGATTTGAAGACCAATGAATCTTAATATAAGAAATTTTTTGAAAATAAAGTGGTATTCTCGGCTACTTTGCTCTACTAAAAGGAATGCAATTGCACTACCCATAGCATTTTGCTACAAAATACACACACATAGAACTAAGCTATGTTTAAAAGATATAAATGTAATAAATGAGAAAATTTAACTGTGCCAAAACGTCCTCAAAACTGTACAGGCTCTAACCCTTATCTCTTGAAAGATGCAGGATATATTAAAAAAATGGATTTGAGATTTTGTCAATACAAATTAATAATATTTCTAAAAATTCTAAAATATCAAGTAACAAAAAGCTCAAAATCCACCTGTTTTAAAAATAATAGGGAAAAAAATTTAGTACCGTTATTATTTTTGAAGAAATCTGAAGTAAAATTTTCTTCTATATTTAGATAAGAGCGCACAAAATATTCATGCATCCAATTTTAATAAGTTTAAAGGTGACACCAGGTTAAAAAAAGTTCCTTTTTCAAAAGTAAAAATTATCCACTCCCTCAATGAATGGTATCTGAATTAATCTGATTATATTGTAACTAATTTTATTCTGTACTCTAAATTCAATAAGCTGTAACAATGAAAGTCTTAAATGCGATATTTTTGACACATACGAATTTAATTATAGATTTCGGTTAAATTAATCTACTTACATATTTTTTGAGAATATATATGTACTATAATAATATAATTATATATATAGTATTATAATCGTTTTAAATATAAGTGATTCCAAATTGTACATATACTACTTCGCATTGTGAATAGTTTAGGTTGAAATTCAGTCTGAAACATCATTTAAAAATATTTTAGCTTTTAGCTTAATCAATTTGTTAAATTTATTCATTTATGAAAAAAAAACTGAACAGCAATTTGGTAAAAATATCCAATATCAACAGAAGTAGGAGTAATTAATATCCCATTGAAAAACATGTTACTAATTTTAGATAAGACGTCAAAAAGAAAAAAAACAAGATTACAAAGTTCATCTTATTACAATTATGTTTAAAAACTTACAAACGTTATGCATGTAAGTTTAAAATAATTCTTAAATTTCAATTGTGTCAAAATTGTTTATAAATGTTTCTAGAACATTATGATTGATAATTATAATTTCGAATAAATATAAGTTTTCTTAACTTTACTTTTTTAAATAAAAGGTTTAAATTTCACACATAACAGAGTCTTAGACATAAAAAAAAAAATTGGCAGTTATGAAGATTGCCGATAGAAGTGAAAACTTAGAACTTTTAGTATTAAAATTTGAAATTTCATAATGTTTGAATTAAAATTATCAACATCAATCTGGTTTTCACATCTATTGACACTCCGAGCAACAATTATATACATGTTTATATGGACGTTTATTATCCAAATATATTACGAGCTGTACAAGGTCATGACACAATATAAATACAATCAAATGAAGTAACAATTAATATACAATCATATTATTTATGGATAGTATTTTCATTTACTTAAATTTCAATGCACTTGATTTTTAACATTATTTTAATTGTCTGCATCATTGTCATCATTAATTTCAACAATACTTAGACTTTTAGTACTTTAAATTGTTTCATTTTATTCTAAAAAAGATACAATAGGCTTATGGAAACTAAAGTAAGAAAGGAAAATGTTTGATTAAAATTTATCTAAGTATCGCGTAAAAACCGCATCGATCGTCATTTTATATTTTGTAGTACTGAGTTTTTGATCATTGGACATATTTAAATTAAGTGTTTCATTTAGAAATTCAATTAGAGGTAGATTTTTATCATCTGCAAAGTTAATATTGAAGTCTCCACTTAAAATCCTCTGTACATTATCATAATTTTCGTCAAATCTTTTTCTCGAGTATTTCAGAACCATCTTTTGTATAAATCATTAAATTTTCGAATAAAAATTGTTGTATTGGTCTTATAGATTTCCCAGGCGAAATATAAACGGCAACCATAAACATGTATTGCCCATTCTCGGAATCGCAACGAGCAATGTACAGGATATACACATTGAACTTTTCACTAAATCCATTCAACTTCACTTATAAGATATGCACAGTACTATACGTCAGCTGTATAGCGACATATATACTGCTATAAGCATTTCGATGACGCAAAAGCACGAGATTTCACCCATCCAAAAAGTGTCTAAGGCGAACAGCACACTGCGCGTGCGCCAGTCAGAGCATGTCGGTGACGCAAACCCATAAGATTTTCCCCTACCAAAAAGTGCCCAACGCCGCTAAAGAAGTTTTCACTTCAAAAAATAATAAATTCTAAGTAAATCATTTTATTTGCTTAAATTTTAGAAATTTTTTGAAAGAATTCGCTTTTTTGTAGTTTGCCTCATTACTTGTCTTTGTACATTGGCTTAAATAAAACAATTATTTACAACTGTAAAAAAAAAGGATTTAAATTTTTTTTAAATAATATATACGGTATGTATTTACCTTTCAAACACATTAAATATGCTTCTTAGCACTAAGGTTTGAATAAAAAATAAGTCACAAGTATTTACTTGAAAGCATGCTTTATTTGGCACGGAGTCTTAATTTGGAACCCCGTTTTATATTTAGCACCACAACAACATTTATTCCCACAACACCCCCGCAACCATTGGAAAGGTACATCTATCGATAATACCTTTCCAAAGCATTACTTAACGACTAACACGTTAAGGAATCATCAGCAGGGAAGAGGTATTCCAACCTATCATAAAGCTCAAAATCTCAAGCTGTTCCTTCCTTCTCTTCTCTCTACTTTAATAAAACTATCCCCTCACACAAAAAAATAAAACCCAATCTTGCACATTACGAGTGTTCGAAGGAAGCAAAAACTCAAACATTAACTCCATTTTACATCGAACTTTTAACTTCTCCGCCATCTGTTACTGAAAGAAAAAAAAAAGGATGCATTCGGGACTGCTGAAAAGGTGCACTTTCGATAAAAACATAAAATTGGGCCGGACGAAAAGATTAACGACTCGGGCCGGAATTATTACATTTACAAATTGCCCCCCGATATAAACGTAAAGTCCTCTTAGAGAATAATGTATGAATTTGTTCGCCTTTGCACTATCGTGTCATCGGCGTTTATGATTGGGGCTGTCAAGAGGAGGGTTTGTACATGCTGGAGTATATATGTTCTGACTCAATTGTAGACTGGTCTGATAGAAGCCTGTATTAGGGAGATTGGACGCGTTACTCTATTTAGATTATTTGCTGGAAGCCATTTATAAATCTTCTTTATGATCGAGTGACCAGCTATAAAGAGGATCAGTTGCCGTAGAGAATTACATCGTAACGTTGTATCTTTTATAAGTACATAAAATATATTGAGTCATGATTCGTTTTATGCAAGAAATTTTGGAAAGATTGTTTGTACATTGATATAAAAAAAAACTATAAGTTTATATGTGTCTCAGTATAATATGTTGCTATATGTTTCATTTATGCATATATTAAATAACATAATGGTGTGTTTATGTTAGAAAGATATGGAATCGTTTCGAAATTTGCAGTAAAGGCATTTTTATAGCAAATTCATTACTACAAAACTAAATTATAAAATGACATGAAAAATGGTAGTTTTAACATTCATCAAAAAAGTTAGAATTGTTGAAATAACCAATGTTTGGCATAAAAAGAATGGCTAGATGCAGTGAATAGTGGGAAATATTTTAAGTCAATAACGAGTTTAAGTAATAATTTTCATTTTGCAAATATTTCCATACTATAATTATCTCTCCTACCTATAATGTAAGAAATCCAGGTTATAATACTCTCTTTAATATCTTGAAATAGTGTAATAAATTATTTTAAAATTAAAATTTTAAATATCTCCCTATATACACAACAAAGGTTATGAATATAATTTTGAAAGAGATCATTAATAAAATGATGCGTCATAATTAAGTTCAATAAAACATTAAAATATTAAAATATATCAAAGATACTATATAATAAACTAATTTAATTTCATTCAATAACTTGGAATTGCATAACAAATAGCAGTTTAATTAGAAATTTTAAAATATATGTTAATTCCCTGAAGTGAAAAACATTGTAACTCTTAATTTTAGTTTAATATTTCAAAACATACATACACACAGTGTCTGTGTCATCATTCATTAAAATGCAGAACAAGTGGAAGAGATATTTGCTATTCAGGATTACTTTAAGATGAATAATTCGTTAGAAAATTTACTTCAATAAAAAGTAAATGCAATGTAACGAATAAAAAGTGGATAAAATGAAACTGGAAAAGAAAATAACTTAAGAATGTGATGGGAAAGAAAAAAAATATCTCTCTCACTCTCAGTTATTGATGTAGATTTTCTTAAGCAAATTTCAGTTGAAGAATAATTAATTTCGATATTTATAATATATTTGCAAATGAAAGTGTTTTAGTCCAGTATATTCCACACATATGACGGTTGGTTGACGCACACACACACATACGTATCATACATTCCGCTAAATTCATTTTTTTTGAGAAATATTTTTTTCGAATGCTCGTGTGTGTCTCCTCAATTTAATACATTAGTAAATGAAACTGATAGAGTAAAATTATTATTTTTTTTTAAATAAAAGGCAAAAAAAAATTGGTAATAATTTCACTGAAAAATTTTTATGTAATAAATAGAATAGTATCAAAATTATGCCTTTTGTTTATATATATATATATATATATATATATATATATATTGGTATGTTTTCCTGTTATGTATAAAATTTCTGCTGAGCAGGGGAAGGTAGGATCCATAAAATATATTTAACCCTAATTTTGCTGGTCCTAATTCAGCAACAGCTTTAGAAATCATAACAGGTCTTCACTTTAGTCTATTGACTCTTTTGGCTTCTTACATTTTAAAGTTCTAATTTTGTTCCATGTTATACATACGCTTAGTTAATTCTTCTATAATAGACTCTTCCATTATTTTTAAAGTGTGTTTCTTTAAATCTGGTTTGAATCTTCTAGCTTTGTTAGTGATATTATTTTGTATTATCAATTTTATTATGCCATGTATTTCTTTCATTTTATGTTACTATATATATATATACAGTTTAATCAAAACATTTTTAATACCTCCTCATTTTACAATGAACTCGTCTGGATGACGTGGAAGGCGAGTGATTAAGAAAGAATGATATCTAACGGCTTCAGGTCTAGGTAAACTATCATTCCTAGACTTACTTTTAGGAATGAGAGGAAGGGTGGTAGTTCTAAGGGAATTTGAAAGAGGGTAAATTGTATTGGCTCGGGACAAGGAACAAGTTTCTCCGAACCAGTATGGTTGGTAAGTTATTTGTGTTCTGCTGTATTTGAATTTATTTAAAGTGGATCAATGGCGGTGAAACCAGCTGTAGATGCTGAGCTGTTGGACGTCCAAACATCGGCAAAGTAAAAGGACGTCGGAGACTATCCCGCTTGGTAAAGCAAAATCATTGCAAGCCAGTGGTTCAGCTCAGACGCCCAATACAATGCAGGTCCAAGTAAATGTATTTCGAAGCAGACAGCTCAGAGGACAATGTTGGATATGGAACTGCAAAGCAAACATACCATTCGTATGCATCTGTTGAACAAGAGTGCTTGCCAACTACGCCTAGAATGGGCTCAAAAACACACACACACATTCAGACTTAACCATAAATAAGTGTACAGTAGAACGTCGTTTATCCGAACGTTTATTATCCGGACCAAATTCCGCATACGTTTTCGAACAGTGCAATGCTCAACAGTTGTTTCGCGTGAGGCCAAAAGTGACGGGAAAACCCAAGGTGAGGGATATTTGGGGAATTTCAGTTGTGTGATTGGGTAAACATCTGTGTGGAATATTAGGTCAGGTTGTTTCCAAGTGAGGGGGTGTATACGTGCTCTTTTGTTGAGTTTTGTTGATGTAGAACCCTGGAAAGCATGCGATGCAGAAGACTGTGGATTTCAAATGCTAAATGATGACGAGATTGTGACTTCCGTGAAAGTAGAATCCGACCCTGTCGACGATGGAACGGATGAAGACGAGGACAACAACAATAACGAAAATAGCAAGGGTCCATCAAATTATGACGCGTTTCTGCGGTAGAGACAGCTATGGAGTGGTACGAACAACGATCAGAGTGCTGTCCTACTCAATAACTGCTGCTCAAGAGAATCAGAGACCTTGCAGCGAAAAAACGATGTACAATGGTACACCAAAAAATAAGTGATTATTTTCCACAATAAAGGTAAAAGCGTGACATTCTGCGCCTATTTTGCTTTTTCTTCAAGCACGTTTCCTTCATGGGATGATTTTTAATATTTGTATAGTGTCCAGTATACAAATACTAGTCCTATACTGCATGGATCGAATTCGGGTTTCGGTTATCCGAACAATCGCGCATCCGAATGGTGTCCAGTTTCAATTGATTCGGATAAACAACGTTCTACTGTATTAGAGTTTTCTGGTTGGATGAATCACGATTTATCATTCTTCACGTCGATGGTTGTGTCAGGACGCACATTTTTCACAGTCAAAGTCTTGCACCCTCCACGTACGCAGACTGGTGACAGGGGTATTATGTTTTGAGAAAGTTCACTAGGGTGACTCTGGGATCCTTCGATTAGGTAGAAGGGACCGTTATCGTTCTAGAATATATGGGCATAATCATGGATAAGTTTGTAGTTTGGTGGTGGGGGAGCAATTAGTTCTTCCGATTTTTCATCTCCGTTCAGGACATTTTGGATGACATTAAAACGTTTTCAAAATGTTTAAGAATTAATATTTAAAATTTAAAAAATATCTATAAAAATAGTAAAAAGAGAAATAACATTGATATTTATATATATAAATTTACAAATATATATAAATAAAATAAAGATAAAAAATTATGAAAAAATGTTGACTTAGAAATTTTATTATTCATTTATTTATTTTTTGTGATGGAAGTGGGAGGAGCGATCCATAGCTTATCCTGTTGCAGCAAAAGAATCAAAGTTAAATAGAGAAAATATATAGATTTAATAAAGTTAAAAGAAGTTCGTATCGAGTGGAACCCCTTGGATGGCAGATCAGAGAGGTCAGCAATTTTTGCATTTAAGTTTAGGTGAGAAACTCGACCAATCATAGAGTAGTAAATAGAGAGAATTTAAGAATTACAAAGAATATAACATAATTAAAAGAGAGCATAATTAGGAATTAAAGAAAAGCAGGATGAAATAGGATTGATCTGAGTCTGTGGAAATTAAGATCAGGAGTATATTTTTCAAGCTAGTGAGTGATTTACTGTCAATTTTTATTAAAGAAGTTGATAGCATTTTTGTCTAATAGTGGTTGTTTTACTCTCAGAACTAAGGTTTACATTCCTCATAAACCAGTGAGCGTTATTGAATTTGTCTGGTAATTAAACTTTGCGCACTGTCTAAATAATTTACATGAGTCTTGCTGCATGTCCCCAAACGAAGGAAGCGTATGACAAGATCGGATTTAGGATCAGTGAGTAGATACGCATTTTGTTTACATTTCTTAATTTTGATTTTCTGGAAATTAAGGGATACAGTTTATGCGTGGCTTTTTAAAAAAAATTCTCTAATAAAAGGTGCATGCTGTTTGAAAATGAGAGTTTTATCAAGGAAAATTCTTAGGTATTTAGCTTGATTAGGCCAGGGGATTCTATTTTTTTGATGTAGATGTCTGGTTTTTTTTTTTTGTTTTTTTTTTGTATCTAGCGAAACATATGCGTCTATTTTTGAAGTGTTGATGGTTTTTTTTCTGCATGGTAAACCAGTGATAAAACTATGATCATATATGAGATGAATGCTAGTTCCTTATGTTTACAAAGTATTACCGTGTCTTCAGTATACATTCAAATCTCAGTTTTGTTAGTGGTGGGAATGTCACTGACAATGACGTTGAAGAGCGTAGGAGAAAGAAGATACTTTGTGGGACACCAGTAGAAATTTTTCCAGTATTTGAGAGGGTGTGATTAATTTTGAAAGAAAACGTTTTATCGGATATGCAGGAATTAATCAGGATAATTATTGGAGCTGGCACATTGTATTGAATTAGTTTATAGATAAACAAGTGTACTTTTTAATGCCCAGAAATACTGCACCGGTGTATATTTCCTTTTTGTGACCAGAGGAACTTGGTTTGCTTGCACTCTTATATTCGCCTGTTTTCCAAACTGGAGGAGGAATCTTCTAACAGGACAGCATCGCTATGTCAAAAGGCAAGAATTATAT
>BMAO01006970.1:0-25388 GCA_019973975.1 Trichonephila clavata | reverse complement strand
CATAGGATTTTTGAAAGGTCTGAAGCTAACCGCAGTCTTCGATATACATCTTACTACGGAGATGGGATTCAAGGCGTTCAATAATGTGAAAGACATGTATGGTATTGAGAGCATAACTAAATATGAGTGCATAGGACATGTGCAGAAGAGAGTTGGCTCTCGTTTACGAAAGCTGAAGAAGTCCACAAAAGGTTTAGGTGGGAAAGGCAAATTGACCGACTAATTTATCGACACACTTCAAAATTATTTTGGAATTGATATTCGAAGTAATGTCGGCAATTTGTCTAACATGCAGGACTGCAGTCATTGCTGCATTTTTTCATTGCTGCTCAACCGACAAAAAACCCATGCATGGACAATGCCCTTCTGGATCCGATACGTGGTGCAAATACCAAAAAAGCCAAGCAAGAAGGAAAACTGCATAAACATAGAACACCTGGCTTACCAACTGCTGTATTGAACACGGTGAAAAACACCTATATGGATTTATGTGATCAATCACTTCTCGAAAAATGTTTGCATGGAAAGACCCAAAATGCCAATGAAAGTTTTAATGGTGTTTTGTGGAGCATAATCCCAAAAGAAACTTTTGTTGAACTTCTGACATTACAATTTGGCGCATTCTTAGCTGTATTACAGTTCAATGATGGATCTAAAGGGATTCTTTCCGTGTTGGAACATTTACACATCCCAATGGGTTGTTTCATTGTGAAGGGCTATTCAAGCGTTGATGACGAAAGAATTGTCGACTCGGAGAGACATTCATTGCCAACTACAAAAAACAAGAGAAAAAACTCAGAGGACTTAAAAAAAGGAGCTGTGCATTATCTGAGAAAAAGGAAGGTGTTACGTATAAATCTGGGGAATTTTAAACCTGTAGGTAAGTATTAATATTTAGAAAAAAGTGTTTCAAACTTTAAAATGTGTTTTACACGAAATGTATTTTTTTGAAAAAAATCAAACGCGGACAAGGATTGCTGAAAAAGTTTCTAAAATAATTTACTGAAATTTTTTTAGTATGTTCTGTATAATAGTAGAATTATTTTGATCTTCAGATTTATAAATCACTGCATTATTACAAAATTTACAGTCCCTTATGTGAATATAACCACTGTTTTTTTAAGCAATTTCGTATAACAACTAAGATAAAGTGCTCTATTTTTTGTAAAAATTAAAATATCTCTTATCCTGAAGGTCACTTCAAACATTAATCAAAACTGAAAAATTGAATATTTGTTTATAAAATTTTTGTACAGAGCGGGCCCCGTTTACGTAATTTTTTGTAAATTTTTACCAGTTTTTTCCCATTTTAATAATAATAATTTTTTTTTTTCTCTTTTCAGTTTTAGGATTTTTTTCTTAAAATATACCAAATAAATATAAAAATCACAAAAAAAACCCCCCATATCTCCATTTTTTCAAAAAAAAGTTGTCGCAACCAGTCGGATACCTTAAATTCATTGAATCTCTCTTCAAAACCTTGTTTTCTTTCCAGCATAATGATTACATATTTTTAAATTGCATTTCTTAGATGTCAACGGAGTTTCGAAAATTATTGTGTTTTGAAAATGTTTTTATAATTGAGGAAAATATTTCAGACTTTCATTTCCAAATCCTTAGTAAAGATGTCCAGTTTCACCATAAATATTTTAATATTTTCAAAAATTGTTAAAACAACTCGACTATGTTTTTTATTCAGTTCATTAAAATTCTGAGCGTCTCTAAAAACATTTAATCAGTTGATTAATGTATATTGGATAATTCACCGATACTATTGTTTTTTCAATTAAAAAGATCTTAATTTCTTCTAATAACATTATAAAGCGATGAAAGACTTCATAGAAAATAAGCCCTAGCTTCTTATTGTATGTCAAAATCCCTGAATATTGGCATTCAATTTCTTCTAAGAATTATACAAATTGCCTTTTATAAAGAGTTCTTACGTTTATAATGATGATTATTTTTATAACAACTGACAGTATAATAGAAATTGTTTTTAAATTATTCTTCTCACATAAAACTTGCTGGTGTATTATACAATGAAATTCAATCAGAAAATGTGAAATATTTTGCTTAAGATGCTGAATAAATCCAATATTTTCCCTTGCCATACTAGGTGCATCCTCTGTTGTTACAGAAACTATTTTCTGAAAGTCAGTACCTATTTCTTTATATGCAATATCAAACTCTGTAAAAATATCAAGACTGGTACACTTTCCTTTCAACGTTATTAGTTCCATTAAAAAAACACTCTTCTTTCATTATATTTCATTATATTTCCAAACTTATACCGAGAAAAAACAGCAAATTGTGCATAATCATTTATATTATTAATCTCATCTAAAGCAATTGAATACATTTCTGCATAATTTAAGGCGTTATGTATTTGCGCGAAAAAATATTTTTTTCCAATTCTATAACTCGGTCATTAATTATATTGTGACATAGGTAACTCATTTATACGCTTTATAAAGAAGCATTTTTCATTAAAATCAGCAAACAATGTAGGACTACATTTTAAAAACGCTTTTTTTTACAAATCCTTCTGCTGAAAGAGGTTCTTGTTGCGAGCAATGCAATGGGCAACTTAGAAACTAGCAGCTACAATGTTAATTTTGGAACCAAAAAACTTTTTAAATACTGCTTTGAGAAAAATTCTGTCTTTTTCTTTCTTTTGTAAGGAACGAATTTTTATATTCTCATCTACCGACATGCCGATATTTGAATGCAACGTTTCAAAATGTCTTTTTACATTATATTTATGTGCAGCCACTTTTTCAGTATCAGTTATACGTATAACCATTTTATTCATTCCAATCCCCCCATATTTATCAAGCCTTTCAGTTTGATATGGCCTGAAACTTGTACGGCTTGTTTTTAATTTTTTAACTGCTGACATAGTACGGGCTACAATTAAAAATATTTATATTTAGAAATACAATAATTTGAGAAGAAATTTTTTATTAACACATACCTAATACACACATAGTATACATACATACATACACATTACTTTTATTTACACATTACGTTCGAAATGTAAGTTCAACACTGGTACTAACTGGGGCAAGTGCCTTAAATTGCGGGCCAAAAATTGCTATTATAGAGAATAAGAGACATGTGCATGGCGCCCATTGGCATCTCACAGTATGAAACAGTGAGGAGACGATACTAGTGCTATGGAAGTGTTTTTCTACAAACATAACTGAACATAACCTTTCAAAAGTGCATTTCATCAGAAGAAAGTGCTTTACATATGATTATTTGCTTTTGTTAGTCGATTTTTTTTTTCAACAAACCAAATGTGAGTAAAATTACGCACTTTGATATTTTGTAAGCATTTCTGCTTAATTTCAAATACTACATATCTTCATATACATTTGTTATCATTTTCGTAACTTTGGAACTATAGTGATCAAACTAAAGGTTATAGACAGGCCTTTAAATTGATTCTGTGTCAATACAGGGCTTGGGGAAAAAAAGAATATAAATAATCTCCACACAAGTTAGAAAATTTAATAAAACCGTGTAAGCAAACAAGTGGTTGCCTAGCAATCGTGGGTCAGTTAAAAAGTTTGCGCGGGTCAGTGGCTAACCCACGGGTCATAGGTTTGCCATCACTGGACTATGGAGTCCCTCTCCCTCTACCTTTCAGTGTTTCCCCGAAAAATCTGCTTATGCCATAGATCGTGAAGTTATAGAATTTCCAGAAGCAGCTAGCTATAAGTTCACCAACATGCTCATTAAGTCACCAAATTTGGTCGCCAAAAATTATGCCAATGGGGCGGTATCGCCTACATTTTACCGAAACTTCATCCACAAATGCCATTATAATGTAATGTAATGCGTTGCTTGTAAATATTACAATTTTTATCATAAAACAGGGACAAATTTTTAAAAAACTGGTTTATGAGTAACATCGAAATAACCAATATTTACTCATGAAAAATTGTATGCACCTTTGTCAAGGTCAAGAAGCTATGAAGGAACAAAAATTCAGTGTAGTTATGAGAAAAAGGTATTTAAGATCATTGTTTTTGAAGCAGCACTAAATTGAAGTACAGATTAAAATGCAGTGATGAAGACTTGAATCTTATTTCTTCACTTCTTACAATATATTGCAAAAAGTAGAACTGCATAATACATGTGAATTATAATTTTACATTTTAAGCAATGACATTTTACAATGACCAGTTGTACAAAATGTACAAGTTGTACAATGGTGGTTGATCCTCCGTTAGGCTCACAATGGGTATCCCACCTCCACAGTTAAAGATATAATTAAAAAAATGTCAAAGTTAGCAACTATTTATTTGTATATATAAATAATTTTTAAGTTAAAAATAAACTGAAACTCAATAAAGGTAACGGGAGAAATCCTCAAAAAAAATCTGAGTTTTTAATTTATTTGTTAAAAATATATTTATAGAAGCAAAACAAATATATTTTTACAGAAAACTACCGCGATATATTATGTTTCGTTTCAAAACGTGTTTAGTTATCCTGAAAAATACTTTAAAATTTATGCGTAATTTTCCTACTAAGTATGATTATACTTTGAAACCTTAATTTAGCTACTTTTTGGAACATTTTACAATTTCTTATGTGTAGTGAATTGTAAAACCTTTTCTTTAAAAAAAAATATATTTCTTTGAAGGTGCATTTTAACACAAAATTATAAATAATAAATAAACAGCACATTATTACGCATGCAAAACCGTGTACACATAATATAAGTTTTCTTACGTACTTTTCCAATGAGATTTATAATTAATTTTACTGACAGGTGAAATAACAAAAAGCTTTTTTTAATTAAGTTTCTTTCATAACAACGGTACATAAGATTGTTAAATATAACTAATGGATTAAAATAGTTGACTTTCAAAACTAAAGCGTATTCATTATCATAATTATAAATATTAATGCATTACTGGATCTTACATTGCTTCTAAAAGCGTAACTGCGAAAATAATTCTTCTTTTTTCAGGCTCTTCTAATAAATTTAATAAGCAAAACAGAAATCAAGTTATTACTTTTCGAGTTGGCTATTTTTTTTATTCTAAAGTATATCTTAGTTTTCTCCATTCTTGAAACAATGATTTTAAGAAGCTTATTAAAGTCATCAATCTTACAAAAACTGATTTTTTTTTAAAAAGGGAACAAGAAGCTTTGAGTTAAAACAGCGCGTATTTAGAAATTTTTTAAAGTGTGTGACAGGAGAAAAATTATGTAAATACTCGTAAAGATTATGAGGTATATTAGGGAAAAAATAAAAAAAATTATATTTTAAAAGTAATAATGAATTTTCTCGAAATAATAAATGTCGAGAGAAAATTAATGTATATTTAAAGCAGCGTTTCTCAAACTGTGGGGCGCTCCCCCTCGGAGGCGTAATAACATTACGAGGGAGGCGCGTGCATATTAAAAAGTCGAAAACAAAAGAGTATTTAAGAAAATTATTAACTTTATGGAAAGTAAACAAACAAAATACATTCTGACATAATAAAAAATTATACGCATTTACTCTGATATAATACACTTATAAAACAGCACTGCACAATATATACTTTATAATTAATTTAACAACACTAAACTAAGAAAAAGTTTAATACTTTAATTATCTTTAATAATTTTCCGTTTTATAATTAACCCATAATCATCAGATGAAAGGCTCCGCAATTTGATCTTTAATGCGCACGTATGGGATGTATTGGGGGAGGTGAATAAATAAGCAAATTCTCTGAAATAAGTAAATCCTGCGAAAACATTGCTATGATCTTTTAATTACATTCCAAAGCCTACGGAATAATTTTATGGATAGCAGTGCACAGAAAACATCGTACTTCGGAAAGACGTATATATACGTCTGGGGCAATTATCGCTTGGTTGAGTGAGACGTTTATATATACCGGTGACACTTAATATCTTAAAGTCGTGTTGTAGATCTAGTTTCAAAGTATAGTATTACTGAATTCAATACATTGTTATTATATGGAGGGGGCGCGATGGAAATTATAACTGAATACTGGGCCGCCATTAGTGAGTTTGAGGAGCACTGATGAGTTTTGAATGCTTGCTTGTACAAGTTACAGAACAGAAAGTAAACAAGAAAAAGTAAGTTAGGAGTGAAAATATGAAGTTCGTAGCTCACGTGTTTGTATCTCAAGCACAAGAAAACAACATTCTTTAAATTTCGCACAGCTTGTGTTATAAACAAGATTGAGTTGAGTAGTTATATTCCTTCTCAAACCACAAGAATAAAATAAATATATCCGGATTAAGTGATATTAAAATACCAATCTACAATCTACACAAAAACATGTTTCGGTTACTGAAAGATGGGCGTGGCAGTTGATGTACGATAACGTAAACAACAGGTGTGGCAGCTGTTGTTTACATTTTAAAACCGCAATTACTCGGATATTAAGCTTTAAACCTATACATGTTATACACTTTTGGAATCAGCATTAACTCTATTTTTTTTTAAGATGAAAATTGAAAAATCGATTTTTTGAAAGTTTATTTCGTCTCGGTTCCCTTAAAAGCTTTTTCAAGCATATTGTAATTCATTTGTATTAATTTATGAGCTTTAATTGGTTACTTTTAAATGAACGCTGTAAATTCTTTTGTTACATATATATTTAATTTCAAATATATTTAATATTTTACGTTTCATTGATTTTGCCCATTCCTTCTACAATTAAATGCATAGTTGAAAGATTTGACGCTTCAAACCCCACTGCATTAGGAAAAGCTCACGCAAATGGATCATCTATTTCAAATGACATAACACTTGAAATTGATTTGATTCAATAACTGAATCAATTTGTACACAAAAACTTTTAAGTATAGCAGAAGAATTAGTTTAAGTTATCAAAGAAGGATATGCACCAATGCAGTCTATTAGATTTGAGGCCAGTCATTAAAAATTTTTTTAAAAAATTTCTCTTTCTGAAAATGGAGGGAGATGTGGTGACTACCTGGAAAGAACATAATCCTATTTTAACGACGATAAAGCGTACTAGGGTAGAATCTGAACTAATCTTTTCTTCGGCGGGACAATTTGTAACAAAAATAAGAAATCGCTTGACTGATGAAACTCTTAAAAAGCTGATTTTTTTAAAAGCTTTTTACAGGAACACAATAAGTTCTAATTTTTTAATTTCATTATATTGTATTTTTAGTTGTGTTTTTATGATTTGTTAAGTTTTGTTTTAATTTGTTTCAATAAATAATAGTATTTTAATTATTTTTTCAGTTTCAATATGTTATTTCAATTGTGGTAATATGTAAGTATTTTTCATAATCCTAGTCCAATCCTAATCCCGGGACCAATCTCATGATCCCAGGATTTGGATAATTTAATCCCGAAATCCCAGGATTGAAAATATAGCTCGTAATTGACACACACCCCCCTACGTAAGTCGAATTAACGTAAATCATGATTTATCATGAAAGAAATATATACATTATTTTTAATTGGGGCAGAAGACAAAACAAAACAAAAGTTTACTAAAAACTTAGATAACTTAAAACAAAATTAAAAACCGAAGTTGTTTTGATGAAGAAGGTTTCATAAAATGAAACAAAGTAGTCTTCCAGCTGAAATTTTTTTATCTCCGCAAAATTTTCTCCTAGTATGCTAATACATTTTTTTTTGTATTCCTTGATTTTTTGAAAAAATTGCTCTCGTTGGAGTCTGTATTTATTAAAACTCGTAACCCTTTTTCAACTAAGCAAACATTCTGTTAAATTCCCAACCATTCGATCTCTCATTTAACTGAGTCTAAGGACTATGCGCACATCAATTGTCAGTTCCCAACTGTAGGAATCCAGCAGTTTTTGTACATTACTATTCACTTCTAAATTTATTTGAATGGCAAGATCAGCAACTTCGTCAATCACATTACCAATTTCAGCAATTTTTTACTACTTTTTTCACCTCAAACAAAAGGAGAATCAGCGAGATTTGAAAATCGCTTCCGGGTTCGCGTAAGTCAAGGTATTACTGCATCTTTGTTTCTCGCAGCATGGCCAAGTTTTTTTGCTGTGCCAGAAAACCTCAAACTCAAACACTCAAACGTGGAATATTAGAAGTGGTACTGCTTCAGCCTATTCTAAAATATTAAAAACATAATTATATTTTAATGCAATATAAGTATTCTTTATCCGTGCTTATGATTTCGAAATACATAAAAATTAATTTTCATAATGTCATTTCTTTTTAATGCAGTCTAATGAAATACAGTTTAGTTTAGTATAGTTGTTTATTTTGGTATATAAAATATATTCGTCTTTACTAATATCTAAAGCAAGTTTGGAGTGTAAGATGCTTGTAAAAAGGAAACTGAAAAATAAAAAAAAGGGATAGTTGAATTTTTTACGCTCCTCTAGATATATTTAATAAGCATTCCAACATCAAGTCTTTAATTGCATGGTTTACAGTTTTCTTCTTTTACAAAGAATTTTTTTATTTCTTCCCTTGAAACAATAATTTTAATAAGCTAATTAATGTCATTATTCAAAAACAAGAAATTTTTTAGAAGAACAAAGGATGTCCGGAATTAAAATTATTTAGATTTCCTCAGCATTATTTAAATAGCTTTTTGTAAGAAAAAAGATTTTTTAATGATGAAAAGAGAGAAATGTTGAAGATTTAATTAAAATTTATTTAATAAACATCATAGGGACGGCGAATAAAAAATTATTACCAAAAGTGAGTGCGGGTAAAAGTAGTTTTCAAAGAAAAATGCCGGTGGTTTGAAGAGTTTTAAGACGTCATTTGAAATATATTTCCTTTTTTATATATAAATTTATACTTAAGGGAATAATTTCATATTTATTTTAGAGGTAGTCTTATAAATAATTATTTTCGTTATTCAGAGCACACATGTCTATATTTTTAATCACTTTAGGTACTATTTTAATTCTTTTTTTAATAATGGAATATCGCAATTTTATATTTGAAGATGTTTGTAAAATTCTTCAAAATGGTCAAATGTTTCTTATGTATACCAAGAATGACAGTAGAAAGAAACAAAATATTAAATAAATAAAAAGAAGAAAAGGAATATTTGTTTCTTTGACCGAGAAATCAGTATTTTGCTGAGAAATATTTTCAGAATTTTACTTGTTTATATAATCTCTCTGCGTTAACATTAAATTAAAATCGCCTGCTGAGAATAGTTTATTTCAAAATAGTGTGAACTTATAGATTAAAGAAAGTATTATGAGACAAAGTCTAAAAACAGTATAAAAGGAATGACTTTTCCGGTTCCTTGAAAAAAATAACGAAAGAGAGAATCATTCTCTCTCTAAGTAACTAAGACTTTATTAACTAAAGCCCCTTATATATGGTTTTGCTTCATAAAATTTCTTAGCGTCACTTTTCATGAGCCAGATCAGAGAAAATATAGTATAATATATGTACCCTGTAGAAATTAAGATACTACCACGAAACTTGGAACAAATATAGTCTGGTAAGAAATATAAAAATAATTAAAATTTCGAAGCCAACGAGACAAGGGTAGTCGCCTTATACGAATATGAAATGTGCAGCTGGAAATAATTAAAAATATGATTGCTCGTGCCATAAGGTTATTCAAACAAATCTGTCTACTTGGATGGACCGTATTGTGACTGGAGATGCATCCTAGTGATGGCAGTACGAACAATTGTTGGACTTTGGGAGAGGGCGTATAGTAGGCCTCAGAGAAACAGGTTGATCGAACAGATGTATCGGCTTCGACTTTGGTCGGGGTGATACGGTAGTTGATCGATGTTGCCGACAATGGATGACGGAAGGGATAGTCCACGGTCGTGGAAGGTCAAGGCATCCCAGGAACAAAAAACGCGCGATGATCGCGCAATCATAAGAGCGGCTATGTCCTCACCAATAACGTCACTAGAATCAATTTAACGCCATTTAATACCTTCTAGATATCCAGTGGTATCACGGGAAATCATTCAGAGACGACTGGCCGACGCAGGTAAAAGGAGTCGGCCACATTAAAACCCTTAACTCCACATAATAGGCAATGTCGATTGGATTTTTTCTAACCTCTGGAAAGCTGGAGAGTGACCGATTGGAGGCGTGTGAATTTCAGTGATGAATTTTGATTCAGTGTCAATGCTGATGACCAGCTCTTACGTGTGTGGAAGCGGCCAGGCTACCGGTTCCATCCGATATTTGTTGTTGAAAAGAATACGGTGATTACACAAGGGTAGAAAGGGATTTGTTGGGACACTCAATTACCTCTAAGTGTTATAAAAGTGTTTTGACGGCCTGCACTTTCTTGGACGAGATTATAATATCAGTTGTACTGTCTGTGCCATCATGTCACCCAGGTGTCATTTATCAGTAAGACAGCACTCATCCCCATACTTCGCGACTCTCCCAGAAATGTCTTGAATGATTTGACATACTACCATGACCTGCCAGGTCACTATACCTCTCGTTAATAGATCCCGTCTTGGACATGCTTGAAAAGGAACAGCAACCGTCCCGGAATATTAGTGAATTAATTGCCTAGTTGCAAAATTAAGATATGATCTTCCGTAGAAGGTCATATTTGACCTCACTAAGTTGATACTACGCCGTGTTTCGGCTTGTATAGCTGCCAGAGTTAGTTGGATGTACTTCTGACTGATTTGTAACTCTTTCTAGATGTATCTTCTTAATAAATACAACCTGTTCTGAATTTGTAATCATTTGCTTATCTCCTCATACACTACATGCATGACAAGTATCGTGATAGTGTGACAGAGTGTATTTCTCAAAATGCGAACCTAACAATGTGTAATGGAGAAGAAATTCTAAATTCTTTAAAATATTTCTTTCATAAAGAATGTAATAACATACTTCGTAAAAATTTTGTTTTAATCAATAGTAATACTAAATAATAATTATATATCATGAAAATTTCAAGTATGTTCTTTTAAATAGTTTAAAAATAAATAGTAAAATAACAAAAATGAAGCAACTTACGCTTCGAAGATTGTAAATATCCGTAGAACAAATAGCTCAATATAGAGTAGAATATGAAAATGATCCAAATAGACAGAATGAATAAAATATGAGTATCTTCAATTGATGATCCTTAACAGTTTAACTCTGATATTATCATGGAATGAGTTATGTTTAAGAAAACCTGATAGTTTTCTACTGTTTTAATTTACAAAATTTATTTTTATAACATCATATTTAAATGAATAATATTTGATTGTTTGACTGGTTGCCTTATTATTATCTTCAGGTTTTGGGGACTGACCTCGTAGTTATGAACTTTGATCAAGTAAGTAAGACGACATGTAATCTGCGCAGACAATGTAATGAGAAAAATTTGACAATAAAAACAAGCAATTTTCTTAACTTCTACCCAACATAGACATAAAAACCTTTGAGCTACGATCGGTCATCCTTGAGAGATTCCACGCCAAGACTAGAACCCATATAAACTCTTGTCACGTTATTTTTCGCGACCACATAGATTAATACAAATCATTTTCTTTTAAATCGAATTGGAATAGTTTAAATGAAAGAATGTGATATAATGGCTACAAGTATAAGTATACAAAATAAGTATAGTTCAGTGATTATAACTCTAATTAATAGAATGTTTACACAAAAACATTCTTCATTCTTCGGTCAATGCTTTTCACGTAATACATTTTTAAATACAAATAAAGTATGTATATAAACTCACTTCCTTACAAATACTAACCTTTTTAGCAATAATTTAAAGGATTGTGTGATATTCTACCAGTAACGAATATTAACAATATAAAATGGAGTATTTCAATCAAAAAATATATCTGTTACTGTAATGTTCATGCTAACGAATACATTTTCCTTTCAACAGATTTCAAATCTGTTGAAACGTGAGCTTACAAATTACAAAAGGAGTATTGACAGTTCCGTAACTGAAGGTATCATTTAAATTAAATAACGTTTTCCTAAAGCTGTATTCATCTGTATGCAACAGACGTTAATAATTACAAACCAATATTTACCCAGCACTGAAATTGTTAGGAGGATTAGCTAATGGTTGGATTAGCTTTGTCACAGAAACCGTACCTATAAACCTATCTAGTTATTAAATCATCGGTTGTTATTATTATTAATTATTGATTAACGGCTTTCAATGTACCACGAAACAAAATTAGGTAGAGAGAAAAATTAGAACTCTTTTTTAAAATAAATATCTAATTTTAAAGAGCATTTTTCACAAATACAATTAATACTATTACTTGTTAGAAACAAGACAATTTTTTTTCTCGAATGATATCAAATTTTAAATAAAAAAATTCTCACAAAAGAAATTAGAATTCCATTTTTACCATCTTCTCTTAGCACAAGATTATTTAATATTTACAGCATATCTTCTATTGAATACGCAATCTTATAAAAGTAGAAAGTCGTTATATATAAATATACGAAAAAGGTTTTGATGTTTTACTACAACTACTTGCTTTTTTCAAATATCATTAGTTATGTACTATAATGCAGGTTCTATATAAAAGCAAATGTTTTCTCATAATGTTCAAGTCGATTTCATGCCATTTTTTAAGAGTCTTTCTGAAATCCTTCAAGTATATGTAAAGGTCTTCTTTTAGTAAACCAAATACTCTAAGCCTATTACAAAGATTTCAGGGGACTTAAAAAGTGTTTCCGTGAATGGTATGCATTTCATTCCAGTTTATGTGTTTTTTATTCCTATATACATATATGTTCCAAATGACCTTTAAATAGGATTAAGGCCTTTGACAGTGACTTTCCCATAAAAAACAGCATTTTCTCAAATACATATTGCTTGTTGAGGGTTTATTTTAGTATCACATGGTATTTTGCATTCAGTATTAAGTTAATTTCATAAAAAAAAAGCTTTTACCTCAATCAATATCCACATCTATCTATTTATATAAGAATTTAAAAACTTTCCATAAAATTTTGCTTCATCAATTGCTGCAATAAACTTTCTCTAGTTAAATCTTTTTAATGAAATTTTGTGAGTTATAGCGTTTTTTCTGTAATGTACTTTTTAAAAAGCAGTTTAGTTTCTGACAAACAATTTTTTTAACCTTAAGTGTACCACGACCTACTCGAAAGACTAAGATGCCAAAATTAAGATAATTTATTTATGGGACATATATCGTTTAAAACTTCCAATAGAGCTTAGAATTTTTTGTATTCTTAATAAAGATATTTTAATCATTCTGTAGAACTACAAAAATAATTTTTAGTATTATCTTTTATCTGCTTAATTTGGGCATAATTTTCGAGATCTCACAAAACGTACTGATAATTAGGCACAATTTCTTTTTACAAAATGCATGTCTTAAATATGTTAAATATTTTCTAAACATATATATAAAACAACACACAAGATATAGTGTGAACCTATTTTTTTAGTAAAATTGAAGTGCAATTGTGCTGTAAAATTTTGTTTCCATTTTTCTCTTTTTTTTATGCATAAATCTTTTTTTTTCTTTTCGATACGCATTACCTAAACTGAAAAAATTGGGTTCACTTTATGCACAGATAATCTGCATGGAATTACAAAATATTTGTGGAATAATATAGTGCAATGTTTTTTTTTTCTAAAAAAAGTATATCTAAAGGCAATAAAATTTTGTTTTGGAGAAAAGGTGAAGAACGTAAAATTAACAAAGTTTTCACGTATTACACGTTTGAATAATATTTTCTACCTATTTTTTGTACACCTAATAATGATACTTTAAGCATTATCTAGAGTTACTGAAGTAATTTTAAATTTATAAAAGGGTTTTTTTCTCTTTGTTATAGCTGAACATAAATATAATTTTGTGAAATATATTTTCATTTAGCTATCATTTTTTGTAAAGTTATTTCTTGAATATACAAAATATTTTACATACAAAAATAAAACTATAAACAAAACATAGTTAAATAATTTTTTTGTTGAAATAATTGTTTCATTTCTGTGCAATTTTAAAAATCTACATTTTTTTTCTCATGTAGAATTAATTTTTGAAAAAGATTATTTCACTAAAAAGAGAAAATTAATATTCTCTTTTTCAAATAAGAGAAAATTAATTGTTTACATACATCAAACACAAGAGGAGCTATCCTTCAAAATGTTTCAAAAGAGGCGAGGTCGATTGCTTAGACTTTCTTCATTTTTATTTTTCATATTTTAAGGTTATTTTCATCAACAAACATACAAGTGCTAAGCATTATTGAATTCAGAAAAATATACACTATTTCTTAAATTAAATTAAAAAATTGATTTTTTTCACTGTGTGTTATGTTTTGTACCCATCTTTGTAAAGTATTTACAATTTTGGATATAATCCCCTGTCTTCTTGCAATATTTGCTAAGGATAAGAGGGCGTAATTTCGAAAGTTTAAGACTTTATTGTCTTAATGCTATCCGAATTTTGATTAGTTGGAATAGACATTTATATACATACTGACTAAACTCATCCCTTAACTGAATTTTACACGTTTAATTTTTATCTTTAAAAGATTCCTATTCCTGTCTGAAAGCAAGATCAAAAACATTTTCTCAAAAATATGTAGTCGCTTCGAGTGAGCGAACTGATATAAGAAGGAGATGAAAAGTCTAACACATTTAAAAATTTAATATAAAACAATTTATTTATTTATTAGAATGCGGTTTGGATTAAAATACGTCCCGCGTTTAAAGGTATTGTTTCTGCAAATAAAAACAATAGCTACTGATTTTACTTATAGATAATATTGTATTGTGAAAGGGGAACAAATTTTGTTATTGGGACGTTACCCGCCAAAGACCAACACCAAATACGACTTGAGCGAGAAGTAGTTTTTAATCCAAGCTGTCCACCTAACACTAAAAAACGGATTGTAATGAATAAAAAAATGTCAAATTTGTTTGGAGTAGCTGGCGTGTACAGTAACATTATAGCCAGTTAAAAAATAATTAAAGAGTGAAAGAACAAGAAATGTACTTACATTTTCCCTGTGCAACGGCACTGAAAAGTGAGTACCAGGAAAAAAATGAATTATAAGGAATTTCTAGATGCCAAAAGACAAAAAAAAAATAATAATAATAATTAAAAACCGGGTATGTAGAAAAAAGAATTATCAAAAAACAATTTGAAACTGAAATTAAAATTAAGTATTAAAGGAGGAAAAACGACGAGTTATTGTGGAATGTGAAAAAATTATGAAAGCATGTACCACAAAAGAAGAACAGAGTGAGAGCTTCGCAATTTGCTACCAATAAATAAAGAAATATGCAAGACAGATTTATTTTTATGGTAATGCTAATTTGCCACATGTGATCCGCAATAAAGAGTGTCCGTCGTCAATTTTTTTCATTTTTTAGAAACAATATTCACGTCACATTTCATAATAGTTGAAATAAGCGATATCTTAACCCGCGAACACTCACGCGGGTGCTCTGTACACCCCAGAAACAAGAAAAGCTTCCTAGAATTCAAAAAATAATGCGCAGAACCATGATTTTTTCTGTAGCTGCACATTGTGGGTCATTGAACCTTAAAGCATGATGCAATCACTCTCTCTCGAACAATTGAAATGTAATGTCCTTCAAAAGTTTATCTGGGGTGCTGAGAGCTCTCCGCGAGCAATTGAGTTATATTTTCGCACTCCAAGCATCTAAAATAGGGTAAGTGTTTCACTCTTTCCGTTCATAATTTCTTTTCAAATGTATTAAAATGCATGCATATTTTATTTAAAATTTCAATAATTGTAATATAAAAATAATATAAAACTTGAAAGTATTTGTAAAATATTATTTTTTGTTAAAACTTTTTAAAACACTTTTCAGAAATTATGGTAAACATTTCATGGGAACCGTAGCAACAGTGTCTCTGTCATCTTTCAGATACTGTCTCGACAGATTCTGAGGATGAACTAAGTGATTTCGAAGACTGTATAATTTCAGAAGAAGAGCACCATATTGAAAAATCTGTTCATCCCATGGATACGGAACAGGAATTGGAATAAACTTGTGAGCAAGGAACAGCATATAAATTAAAGGAAACAAATAATTGACAAAAAACTCAAAAGAAGCTTTACTGACACTGAAGATAATAAAAAAGCGTATTAATCCATCATAAAAAGGGGCACCGCACTGTTTGTCCACAGAAATAAAAGATGTAAAAACCAATTGTGTTTGCCTTCAATGTAAAATAAATATGTGCTTAAAGCATATGAATACAGTCCGCTCTGAATGTTTGGAAAATGATTAAATTATTTGTTTTCTACTTTCTGCTATCCTTAACATTAATTACAAAGTAAGTATATTAGTGGTATATACGTTTAACTAGTGTTTTAAAATGAAAAGTTTGTAGGTTTATTTTAAATTAATATTAGTCTTATTTGTGTGCAATAAATTTAATAACTTTATTTGCATAATACAAAAAACATCTCGTACTTTATAAATATGTATCATAATTGACTTAATTTTTTTTCCATCCTTTAATACACGTGTTAAAAGTTTGGGTTGTTCTCTACACCCCTCAAGTAACGACGGTAGGAAAAACAAGCGCGAGTGACCGCGGGTTAACTAAGAATTAAAAAAAATAGAATCCTTTTTATCTGCTTTCTTTTCCTTATAATTTCAATCACATTAGATCCATGAATTTGTTCACGTTCAGCACCTTCAGCACTATATACAACGGGTCAAGCCGGAACAACTGAACAGATGGGGAAGCCACCATTCCCCATCTGTTCATTTGGGCTAGCTTTATCCGGTTTGTGTGCTGGCAACGTTTACTCCCGGTAAAAATCATGAACTTTCAATAGCCACTTGGAAATCTAATGGACCTTAAGTGCCATTAAGAAGGGGTAGAAGTTAGAAACACTAAAGCGGTTTGGTCTTTTCTGTTTCCGTCAAGTCTTAAAGCAGTGCTGGGACCTTCACTATGATACTGTATGAGGTGGTGGTTGCCTCCTAGTTATATCTGTAAAAGCCTTTCTTTTATGGTATAATTCGAAGCAAAAGGATTGCAACGTCGGCTCATTAGACGAACATCACTTTCAACAATACTTGTCAATTTTAATGTCCGGCGGAGAGTAAAATCCCCTGATGAGATATTGTAACATTGTAATCTCGCAAAAGAGACCATGTATTCTGTCCTTATGCCTGGGGGCAAAACAGATGTGAGCCCATTCTTAAACCGGCTTTGTTGATACCACATATCATCCTTCTCCGACACACAGACGACTTCTGTATCAATGATCTATAGAAAGGACACTCCTGTGAACAGTTTATATTGTTTGTTTCCTTCGCACTTGTGGACCATGAATTATTTGAATGAAAAAGACTTTCGGCCGGTTGTGATAAAGACATACCCAGGAGATTACCCTCAGTGTCAGAATGAGAGGTCTATTGGTAGAACCTCCATATGGTGTATGAGGCACGAACACGAAGTTGATCTCAGTCACTCCGGCCTGTTGCCTCAAAGAACCAATGGAGATGGAACGAACATGAGGAGTGCAGCCTGCAGATTCGCTACGCTTGGAAATCAGATTTTGGGGGGCGTGAAAGAGGCCCACCTAGAGGGGTTTAAAGGGTTTGCTCGAAATTTGGCGAGGACCTTCTACATCAACTTTTTCCTTCTTCGAACACACGCGATAGAGGATGCGGGGGCAGAATCAAAAAAAGACCCCAAGAATAAAAAAAAATTGCAACGACCTCTAAAAGATGTGCTGGAGTCTTTGTAGAAGCCACTCGAGTGATCTTTGACGATATCAGTGAAAGGGTAGCGGGGACACCCGCAACCGAAGGGCAATCTCTTTAAATCCTTCAAACATTAAACCAAATTTCAACTTTTCTCCGGCGCAAGGCTGTGAAATTTAACATAATTAGTAATGACATTAAATTTTGCTTTTAATAAATAAATAAATAAAATGTTTTTTGGGACATTAGATGTGTGTTCCCACTCTCTACCAAGTAATGACATAATTTTAAAGGCTTAATACACTACAGGATCCTCCTGAGGGATAGCATGCCACCCTCAGCTTACTTATCAGCAATATTATTACATTTTAAGCACATGTGAAATGGTTTTCGCTGTATATGGAGAAAAAGCTGTAAAGTACCGCAAGAAATCAACTTTTGCATCTACACTCACTTCCAAAACTTAAGCACGAAGATGAAAATTGCAAAGAAACCAACAAATACTGCTTTGATTGACACAAAACTTGGCAGTGAAGTAGCATATATATTTATACATAAAACAAAATTAATAATTATATACAGAAATGAAAACAATATTAAATTTTTGTAAGTTATCAGATAATGTCATACTGGAGACTTAAACAGAATTATGTATAAAGTGAAAATAAACAGCATAAAATGAAAAAAGGACATTATTAGGGTATGTGATCCTCCCTCATCTGTGAGCAAAATTTACACCTTCTGGCCATGCTTTCAATTAGGTGGTCAACCACCGAAAAATTAAGCAATCGCCATTCTTCTTGTAGAGCAGTTTCCAGCTCAATAAGAGTGGCCTGAAGTGGGAAACGTGAAGATACAGCACAGCCGAGTGCATCCCAAAGATTTTCAATGAGATTAAGGTCACGCGAATATGCTGGCCACGCCATAAGCGCAATCCCTTCACTGTCCAGGTAGTCATCGACGATGTTAGCTCTATGGGGACGTGCGTTATCGTCCATTAAAACAAAAGTAGGGCCAACTGCTATAGCGTACAATCTCACAATGGGTTCTAGGACTTCATCTCGATACCGGACAGCCATCACAGAACTCCGTTTAAGGATGTGCAGGTCGGTGCGGTATCCTAGGGAAATCCCTGCCCACACCATAATGGCTTCCACCTTGGAATTCGAGATGTTCGGTGATGTTTTGGGGATGATTGCGTGCTCCTTGCTTACGCCATATCCTTATACGTTTGTCATCTGGCTCCAGAGCAATTCTCGACTCATCAACATGACATTGCCCCAGTCAGACACAGTCCAATGGCTATGTTCCCGGCACCACTTTAATCGTACCTCTCTTGATTGGTCGAATAGAGGAACACAAACTTGAGGTACCCGGGCGTACAGTCCATTCATATGTAATCTTCGGGGTACAGTAGCTGCAGATATAGCCTTACCATTGAACGCTGTAACCACAGATGTCACACGTGTGGAGGTCGCTCTGTGATACCGCTTGGCTACAATAGCAATATATCGATCTTCCGCGTGGGTTGTAACCCTTGGGTGACCACCTACGGGCCTTCGGACAACTATCTGTGGGGTTTGGAATTGTTTCCATAAACGTGAAATCACAGAATGATGAACGCCGAAGAAAAGAGCAACATCTGTGATCGACTGCCCTACTTCAATGCGCTCCACAGCACGACAGCTCTCAGAATCATCCATCCGTTTTCTGGAAGTCATAGAAATACGTATGTCTTGAAAACAAATTGTACGAACGTTTTAAACACCTTCTATTAGCACTTAAAATCAAGTTCTGTAACCCTTCATAAAGCTGGCTTTTTATAAGACTGCCCTTTTTGCATATTTCTTGACATGAAAGCACGATTGGCTGTTACCAAATATATTTGCATACTTCCATCTACCTCTGCAGTGAATTGCATCCTCTTCAATTCTGATTGGCTTCCGGAAATTAGAATTTTCCTCCCCGTGCTTAAATTTTGGAAGTGAGTGTATTATTTGGACAGCAAATTTCAAATGATGTGACCTATCATCTTTTCGTAAGTTATGGTACAGTACACATTATGTATGCAAGAGAGTTCAACCTTTGGAGGGAAAAAAACACGCCATATTATCACAAGCAAAATATCGATTTATTTGTTTTTTTATATTAATTTTGATAGTTTTTAGATAGAAAGTAAATATTTTTGAAACTCAAACATGATATTCTTGCAGCCTCGTTTAGGAATCATTCAAGGTTAGACCTAAAATATTATTTAGATTTTAACATAATGGATTACTTTAATTGGTACAAATCGATTCTTACCTTTAAATGTTTATTATCTAATAAAAATACCTTATTTCATTTAACAAAATAAGAAATACTTTGAAGTTTTCTGATCCTCGAGAAAAAATGTATTTACTCATTAAATTCATTTTATCTCGCTCTCTAAAAATGATTTACTTCGCTTTAAAAAATCTTTGTTTCGAAAGAAAAGGCAACAATCAGATTAAGAGGTTTTAAACGGTTTAATTTTAGCAACGAGGCAATGTTTCTCTTCAAATTTGATTGATTACAAGCTTTAAAAATATATCGCTTCTATTTTCTGTAGAATCTGAGATTTAAATATAAAAAATTCAATAAATGTAAATTAATCATGAAATACATAGCGTAGCTAAAGCGTAAATAGCATAGAAATGCTGCAAAAAAAGCACAAATATACCAGTATACAAAAGTTTAATTTATCTATAGTTTTATTATTAGATATTTTACTAATAGAAATAACTTTAATTTCAGTTGTCTTCTTAATTAAGTATAAATTGTAGAAAAAAGTTACATACAAAACGATAAAGAAGTTATAGTTCTATGAATATATATACATTAAATTTATTTAAGTTAGTTTCTGTGTTGTAAACTTAAAATGGCTGAAATTGTGTCCTCTATATCCGTTCGACCTATTTGTCTTTCAATAATCCTGTAGAAAATGTAAGAGTTTAAAATGTAATTCTCCTGTGAAATCAAAGGTTTTGAAGCAGAATCCTTTATGAGGAATTTCGTAACTCTGTATCATTTTGAAGAGACATAGTCTCGACTGCAGACTATTCGGATTGTTAGGCATTTCGATATATGACATCATACATTCTACGTTCAGGCTATTATGTTTAGTCTGTAGAACCATCGTAGAATCATTATCTTGAGGTCATCTAGATTCCATTACATAATTAATTATTACAATGGCCTTAGACATGTACAGTAAGATTGTAATTGTACTGTCATTCACTGAATAGTCAGGATTCATTTTTATGTAGAATATTTAAATTTTTCTCAGTCAATTTGAATAAATTTCAAATTAAGAGAAGTATAAAGCTATGCGATTAACAATTCCTTGACAATATTGTGAGCAGCTTGAAATCTGTATGTATACAAATCTGTATGCATACAAAATGTTCTTTGCCTATATTTTGAATATTGGCAAGGATCATCTATTTAAAAGGTAAATAACCGTGATTTAGCAGTTATGTTTTGATGGCTATCATAAAAATGACTTGCAGGTGAAATGTTGATTTTTTTGCCGTTAAAGAGCCGATATTTCAGTCGAAGCTTCAATTATGCCAGAAAGCAACAAGTTTAAAAAAAAAGGAATAATTTTGTACACTTAGATTTGCTGAGAATATTTGTTCGAAAGACACATATGAAATATATATATATGAAAATATATATAAGAAACAGATATGAAATACACATGATTGTGACAACGATATTGGCGCGACATGTATGCAAAGAAAAGTGAGGTAAATCTACCTGTGTGGCCACTTTACAAACCGAAACATGATGTAGCATAGAATAAATTAGGTCACCCATGAACTCAAGCGGAAGATCAGGCCATAACCTTTGCAAGTTGGCATTTAAATCACCAGTATTCCGTTCTTTACATGACTTTAATTAAATATGACAGAAAATACATTTTTTTAAAAATTCAAACTATATTTTTCCTGATACTGATAGCATTTGTTACAATATCGCATATTCAGGTTAATTTTAACATAATATTTTCACAGAACTTTTAAACACACACGAAACATTTATATACATAATAATAATAATACAAATTTAATTTTAAAAACATAAATTTTGTAAGCAATATCTAATTTATCATCAGTTTCAAATAGGGGCGGTATAATCTCACTTGAATGCGGTTCGATCTGAAAAAAATACTCGGATTCAGTAAACGTGTATTCTGAAGTCTCATTGAATTATCAGCTGAAAATTGGATTTTAGATTTTAAATTTATCATTTTCAGTTGCATTCCGTTTATTCCAAATATTATTTCTCATAGCAACTTAAGTACATTTTGTCCGTTGAATTTTCTCAATAAAAAATATTGATGGAAACAAAGTAAAAAATCTTCGAAGTTACATAAACTGTGTAAAAATGAATATTGGTTTTGAAATCAATGTAGAAACAATGAGAGAACTCAAACATTTAAAGCATGAGCAAACAGGAACGATTTTAGAAATGAAAATATTCTTTTCACACTATATATAGTTTCTTATCTCCATTAATATAATTAATAAACTCTCATTAGGTGTTTTAACACCCTTTACATTTCTCCATTTCGAAATAATTTGATTATGATCTAGTTCAGAAACTTCATTTACTGAGAGAAACTCCTAACTAGATGTATATTGAAACCGTTTAATACAGACGGATGCTCCAACATTTAATAGTCTGGTCTAGATTTAATGGTATAACCAAATTATGCAAAAAGATGGAACAATCTGACACCAGGACTGGTCTATCTCAAAGCTTTGGATTGACAAAATGTGTCCAAGTGGCAAATAGTTCAAGCTCCAATGAATAAAGAGATAATTAACATCTACCTGCTTGTCAAAGATTAGTTGTTTCATATTAACATAGGGATCACGTCTAATTTTAATATATAACTTAGAGCGTTAATGACATTAGATGTGAGGGGCTTGTTTCCGCATGCTTTATTGCCACTACACAGATTTCTTGATATATTTTAAAATATATAAAGAACATTTAGAAAGTAATTTTTGTATTTAGATGTTTACAGTTTAAAGATTGCGATATGTAAGAATTGTGTTCTTTGCTCCCATTTTTTGGTAAGTGTCCTTACAAATATTCAATATGAAAAAGCTATTGAAGTGCTTTAGAATTAAGGGAACCAGGACATGCTCGAAAGAGTAAAGACTCTTTAATAGTCGCTCATCCGGTATCCGGTATTCCAGCCCGGTATCCGGTATTCAAACCTAGACCCTAACTCAAAACGAGGGCTTGGTTTGAGACCGGAGAAAAGACGGATGTTTGTAAATGTATAGCCCCTTTGCGGCATGGGGGTACTCTAAATAGCCGTCGAGCCGCTAGACTTCTCATGAGGTTGGTGGAAAAGGAACAGAGATGGGAGGCTTCTGCCCCCCCCAGGGTATTCTCCGTCTAAATTGGGGTGGAACCGAACTAAATCATACGGTCACCTGTATGATTCAGCATGTTTCTCAAAGCTACTGCCAACGACAAGCTTAAATTAAGAAGTCTAAACTGTCTCAAGTTCTAGCAACTTCTGGGAAGGACACGGCAGCAACGACAACAATACTCTTTGTTTATGGGACTTGCATCCTTAAAAGTTTCCAATAAAGCTTAGTGATTTTAATAAAAAATAATTTAATCATTCTGTAGAAAAACAAATCTAATTTCTTAGTTCATTTTTTTTAAAATTTAAATTGGACATAATTTTTGAGATATCATAATTCATGCTTATGTTTAGGTACAACTTTTTTTAAAAGTATTTCTTAAATATATAAAATATTTTTTGCACATATATAAAACAATGCACAAAATGTATGAACTTATTTCTACAGTAAACTATATTAAAATAGTTTCTTTAAAAAATTATAAAACTTTGTAATTTTGAAAATTTATATTTTCCTACTCTTTTTCATACACAAAACTATTTTTTTTAAATATGTACTACATAGACTAAGAAAAAATAGATTCACTGTATCCTGTATAGAAGTAAAGTTTATATTTTATATATAATATATTATATTTCATATTTTAAGGTTATATTATAAACGAACATATAAGTGTTATACATTTTTAGATTTAGAAAAATATAAACTATTTTTTAGTACTAAAATTGAAAAAAATCGATTTTTTCAATGTGTACGATGCCCTGGTTCCCTTAAAAATAAGTAATTAAGACATTAAATACTTGTTACATTAAATGAAATTTGTATGTAAATATAATAATAATTTGTATATAAATATACTATTCGTTTTTATTTGGAAAGAAAATCATAATTTCACTGACACAAGGATATACATTTTACAATTAAATTTGTGGCAAAAAGTTATTGTTTCAAATGAATGAAATATTCGATTTACATTAATTATTTCATTTAAAAATGTTAATAATCTACATTAATTTTACAATATTTTATTTATAAATTATTTCTCTGGTTTCATGGAAGGTTAAAAAAACGGTTTTTATAATGCGGTAATAAATTTATTTATACATAAGATACAGTAAGTAAAAAGGGGTAGTATAAAGTTGAATTTATTTGAAGAGAAAGGCAATGAACAATTGGTTTAGGGTCCCCTCCTAGCTTCAAGATTGTTTTTTTTTAATAATCCGCTTATGTCATAGATCGTGATGTCATAAATTTCTCAGTAATTTCCAGAAGCATTCATATGATCTCTAAAATTGAGGGAAACAATATTTACTCATGGACAATTGCATGTGGCTCTGTCAAGGTGCGGAAGCAAAGACGGTACAGAATTCAGTGCAATTAAGAGTAAAATGTTGTTAAAAGCTTTGTATTTGAAGAATCACTAAATTGAAATACAAAAATGCTGAGATAAAAACTTGACCTTTAACTTTTCCTGCTGACAACACAGGATTGGCAAGAAATAAGATGCTCACTTCAGAAAGATCTAGAATCCGTCCTATATGGACTAAATTCAAGACGGCCACATGATAAATATAAACACGTGTTCTACATTGAATTCAAAACGGACAATAAACTAGCTCGTACTTTTTATTATATTTGTAAAACTTAGGTAAAATTTCAAATTGCATAACTGGGTAAAGATGCTCAAGAGTTATAAAAAGAAATTTCTGCAAAAAGATTTTAAAATTAAAGAAAAAAAAAAGTCTTGTCTTAAACATGTACTTTTAAATAAAGTGTGACAAATATTAATTTTTTTAAAAAAAGTTTCTGTAAAAAGCGTAATTTGGCAACAACGAAGTGCATGAAATGATTTGCTGAAAATAGATAATTGCATGTATCGTGACTATGACGTCACATGTGTTTTTGAACTTGATTGGCTAAAAATACGTGGTTTGAAGTTATCATGTGATTATGACGTCACATGAGTTTAGTCCATTGGTCTATGAATTAAAATTGTAACTACAGATAATTAAAATTATGCGCTTAACATTTATTAAATGAAAAAAATAGTACAAATGTTCGCCGGTAGATGGCGCTATGGTATAGAATACACATCGCCTTATTTGTTATATTTTAAAAATATGCGTCAAAAATATAAAGTAACATTAATTAAACAAAAATATAAAGTAATATTTATCGCCGTGTAAATGATTTGCTAAAACAGCATTTCACAGATGCACGGTAATCAGTCGTCATTTCTCAACAACATGGCTTCCTCGTTGACCAGATATGACCTCTGCGACTTCTGGTTGAGGGTTATCTAAAG
>BMAO01006969.1:0-21958 GCA_019973975.1 Trichonephila clavata | reverse complement strand
ACTTTCTGGACAATGTTTCAGTCATTTTCACCCCTCCAAAGAATCTCTTTCTTTCCGTTCTTGCCCATGCCTCTTGAATGTACGCTCTCTTCATCTGCATAAGTGTTTCAGTCACTTTCACCCCTCCAAAGAATCTCTTTCCGTTCTTGCCCATGCCTCTTGAATGTACGCTCTCTTCATCTGCATAATTGTATAAACATCCCCCCAACACTATAGCCGAGAGACCCAGGATCGCCACAGAATAGAGACGGGAACGGTCTTGATCCAGAGCGTTCAGATGGGATTCGGCCACTTTGAGAGCAATCAATTTAATTTCAAACATTTTCACTGGAAACTTTTCATAGATGAAACGTAGATGCAACATAAACAACAAAAGGAGGTAGGATTCCGTGACTAAATTGATCTTTCCCTCGGGTTTCAAAGCATCCAACCAGTGTTGAATGTCAGAGGGGTGGGGTGCGGACAATGCGTCCACATTCTTTTGTATCAGGGAGGTTAACTTGATAGTGAGCCTGATATGGTTGGACAGGAGAATGTAATGAATCCATTGGGAGAGTTTCAAGGGCCGTTGGGAAGGGGGGATGTGTTCCAAGGGTAAACGCAGAGGTTCCAATTCTTTGGAAAACTGATTGGCAATATCACTAAACATGGCTTGGTTTCGAGTGTACATGAAAGCTCGGTCACAGGAGAAATGTTTATGAAAAAAAGGGAATGTTGTTTTTTCAATTGACCTAGTAAAGATTCAAAGTCATAATGATGATGTTTACAACACTGCAAAGAAAATGAAAGCTTGAGTTGAAAGCTCAATCTTTTAAACACTATAAATATAAAAAAAAAAAAAAAAAAAAAAAAAAAAAAAAAAAAAAAAAAAAAAAAAAAAAAAAAAAAAAAAAAAAAAAAAATTTTTTTTTTTTTTTTTTTTTTTTTTTTTTTTTTTTTTTTTTTTTTTTTTTTTTTTTTTTTTTTTTTTTTTTTTTTTACTTGACTTGGTAATTGTTTTCAAAAGTTTTTCTTTAATACACTTTTTCTTGGAAAACATTTCTTGTACTCTGGGATGCAATGAAATGATATCCAGTCATGCTTGCACAACATTAGGTGAGTTTTTTCATGATTCAATACTAATCTTAGAGATTTATCCGTGAAGGGTTCCTTTTTCTCCAACCTCGGGTCCTAACGAGATGGGTTTAACCTTCTTTTCAAGAGTCCCCATGCATCAGATTACAGGGTTCTCGTTTCGTCAAACGTCTCCACAACAAATAGGCTTTGGTGACGGCACAACTCTTTTTATGGCACATTTTGCAAGGATATTTCAATTTATTGGGTTCTGGGTCCACATAGACGTTCATCTCTTCGGGGGCCATTCTTTTCAAAGACAACAACAAGCCCGCCACATACACGTCCATGATTTTACATTCCACGAGCGCGGCCATCACTCGCGTCTCCCATTCAGGCACGAGAGGATATCGAAACCAGAGTGTGTCCATGACGACCACACATTCCGATTCATCCACCGCCAACGCGGCTAGTCCTCCTGGTTGGTGACGAGAGATGAATTGCAAAGGAGTTTTAGCATTGGCCCAAGATGTGGATTCCATGGTATCCATAATCTCTCCACCTTGTTTTCTACGAGATGACAACAGTTTGTTGGTTAGGTGTCAAAGTATGGGTTTCAAACTTGGGTTTACAATTTCAAACGATGGGTTTCAAACTATGGAATTAAAACGATGCATTTCAAACGATGGAATTAAAACGATGGGTTTACTATTTCAAATTATGGAATTTCAACTATGGGTTTACAATTTCAAACGATGGGTTTCAAACGATGGAATTTAAACGATGGAATTCAAACGATGGGTTTACTATTTCAAACTTTGGGTTTCAAACTATGGGTTTACTATTTCAAATTATGAAATTTAAACTATGGGTTTCCAGGAGCACTTTTCTTGACACATTCTTCTTTGGTCTCCAGGGGTCGCTTCTTTTTCGTCTGCTGTTCACGGCGCCATTCCGCAATCTCCGCCACCTGCTCTTGGACCACGTACCCGTCTCTCGATTCGGGGCGCGTTCCCTCAAAAATACTTTCCAAAAAGGATCGACATTCGTGAGGGGTCTGCACGAGCCCCGAGCGATACAACTGACGGACGGCTCGGACGTGTTTGCCACGCGCCTCTTCGGCCTCGTAGCGAAACAGGTCGATATATTTCTTGGGATCCTCTCCCTGGTAGCCGTCCATGGCAAAGAATTCGTACACTGTTTTGGGATCGCTGATTTTCTGTAAAATGCTCGCCAACTTGATCAGATCCGAGGAGCGCACATTGTCTCGACCCAAAATACGCTCGACGCAATGCTGCTCATCCAACGTGGCCTGTTTGGAACGGAGAGTCCAAATGTGAAGCAAATCCTGGTGGAGATGGGGATCCATCAAATAGGGCGCTTGGCGAGACACTTCCAAGACGTGGGACCAGGGTAGATGGAAGGAGTGAGACACGCGTTTCAAAAGGCGCAGGACGAGCGTCTCAAAGGTCAAATGGGGATTGTCGTGTTGTTCCATCTCTCGTGTAAAGACATTGAGGCAGAGTTGACTGTCCATGATGATACTTGATTCTAGCGGTTGACACTTTGAACGATGTAATATAGTAAAAAAAAAAAAAAAAAAAAAAAAAAAAAAAAAAAAAAAAAAAAAAAAAAAAAAAAAAAAAAAAAAAAAAAAAAAAAAAAAAATTTTTTTTTTTTTTTTTTTTTTTTTTTTTTTTTTTTTTTTTTTTTTTTTTTTTTTTTTTTTTTTTTTTTTTTTTTTTTTTTTTTTTTTTTTTTTTTTTTTTTTTTACATTGTCAGTTTACAAAATTTTTATTCCTCAAGCAAAAATCATATCCCGTACCTTCTCGAAACTGTTGGCCAAAAAACATTTTTTCCGTCGAGCAGTTCACTTGTACTGAGGGTGCTTCTATACACATGTGAGCACAATTTCGTTTCCAAGCTTCAAAGCTCAAAATTTCCAAGGGAGATCGTTCAGGATTTTTCGCTAACCCATCTCGCGTCAAAGGCAGGGGTCGACCCGTTCGACATTGATACTTTAAAATAGTCATGATATTTTTCATCTGGACACTGTTTTGCAAAGGTAATTGCTCTTGCACCACTCGCATCCAATTGAAAAAGTAGGCCACAATACCACATTTTTGAAAGATGGCCCGAATATCGGAAAAGGCTAACACGCGTTCAGCGTCTAATCGCCTCAACACGCCCAGCCAATGTTTAGCTGACGTTCTGTACACTACTTTGTTGTCGGGTACCACGATAAAGGTACACGTATTTAAATATTTATAGGTCCCATTCAGTGTCCTACCCTTGTTGTACGGGAGGCCACGGGTCAAGAGACAGGCATCGGGTAGCCGTTGGAGCAACTCTTGACCCGTATACCCTCGTGTGAACACGGTCGAATACCCATGGCGTGTAGCCAATTCAAAGACTTGGGTCTGAGTGGAAAAACAATGCAATTCACCCAACAACAAAGCATCAACGTGAAAAGCATCATCTCGTTCTTCTTGGGATTTTAAATGTTTACTATCCAAAGTGCCTTGCGTATCAGATTTGGTCACGCGACACGTCAATTGAATACCAAAAGCATCTCCAGGGCTCGGAAATCGTTTTCGTATCAACCGAACAAATTTTAAACATAAATCAGGTAGACAGGCTTGATGTTGGTTGAATCGTCTCAAGTCGGGAACCGATTGTTCGAGATGGTGTTGAAACAATTCCAAAATGGCCTCCAAAGAATGAGGTTGAATAAGATGTAAAATCTGTTGATATATATCGGGTCGGACTGTGGCCACATGATTAAAGATAACGCGAGCGGCAGACATTTGCTAGTAGAAGGAGTGAAAGTTGGATTGTGTTCAACTTGTTACTTAAAGTATTTAAAAAAAAAAAAAAAAAAAAAAAAAAAAAAAAAAAAAAAAAAAAAAAAAAAAAAAAAAAAAAAAAAAAAAAAAAAAATTTTTTTTTTTTTTTTTTTTTTTTTTTTTTTTTTTTTTTTTTTTTTTTTTTTTTTTTTTTTTTTTTTTTTTTTTTTTTTTTTTTTTAGAGTAACTATGTTAGTTTACAAGAATTTATTTATCAAGCAATAGTCATATTTCAACATATCGAGGACATGGTACACTCTAAGCACTTCCACTGTCTGTATTCTCTTCAACAAGACCATTATTCACTTTGTCGTCCAAGGACCATGTCACTCACTGGTGGCAAGTCCATTAAACTGGTAAAGATCTTTTTTCCTTCGGTTCGAGGGTTTCGAACATGTTTCATTTGCAGATAAGCCACGGTCGAAAAATGTTCCGGGCAACACAATCTCTCGTCGTCCGCTCGCTTGGTCCAAATATGTACACTCGCTCGGGGCGTACGCACTTTTAAAATTGGAAATTGACGAATAAATGGAACCATTACCATATCCAGCCATGCTTCGGGTGTCATGCTCCATCCATTCTCTTCCGAGGCATGTTTACACATGAACGCACGTTCGTCTTCTTCACAGATATCATCAGGAGTTTCAAAATCCAAATTAAATTTGAATCCAGTGTCTGTCCGTATACACTCGACCACCACAATATGATCAATCCGATTAAAACCCTGCAACTCGATTCGAGTGCCAACAGGACAACTGAGAACGTACTTTACCAAAAAATCTCGAAAGGTCTTGTGATGGACCATGACCATATAATTTGGGTCAGATAATCTTATGAGAATAGGAATCATCTTTATCGCAGCACCAAATAATCTGTTGTGTATAGAATCTGCACCCAATGTGCCGTTAAAACAAATCAAATAATATTTTGTAGCAGGCAAGTAGTATCTGGATGGCACATTGAAGCTCTAACAAAAAGCTTCAAAGGACTACAAGCTTATTATAAAAAAAAAAAAAAAAAAAAAAAAAAAAAAAAAAAAAAAAAAAAAAAAAAAAAAAAAAAAAAAAAAAAAAAAAAAAAAATTTTTTTTTTTTTTTTTTTTTTTTTTTTTTTTTTTTTTTTTTTTTTTTTTTTTTTTTTTTTTTTTTTTTTTTTTTTTTTTTTTTTTTACAGGTTAAATTCTATACAATTTTTTATTTTGTCATCTGTACAACATTGCACCGCACAAATATTTCTTCCAACCAAACAATTTATTCCTGGACTTTGTTGACTTGCCCCCAAAATTCATGAAAACTTTTGTAGACTTTTTTACCTTCAGGTTGTGGATTTCGCACAGACTTCCATTGGATATATCCCACCAATTTCCAATCCGGATGCGGTCGTTTTCCCACCGTCCATACCATATGATCCGTCCAAATGAGGAGCTTCACCCGGTCCGTATACACATACAAAGTGGGAGGTTTTGTATCAAATCCATCCAAAATTAAAGTCCCCATAGTCTCTGGTGTCAGGATCCATTCTATTGGATTGGACACGTAGGTAGACACAAACCTATTGCACTCGTCCGCATGCACCAAGGGATCATACAAAAATCCTTCTTCGGTTCGTACAAATCGATTGGTCAGATAATGGTCTTTGCGTCCATTGACGTGCAATTCCGTTCCTACAGGAACATTTAAAATGTAATTCTCTACGAAATTGCGATACACCCATCGATGAATGATGAGCAAATAATGACTGTCCAAACGATACAAGGGATGCATGATGAGTTTCAAAGTGTAATATTGCAAACAACTCTAGTAATTTCACGAGCAGGTCTGTTGAAGCACGCTCTCTATAACCTGCACCCAATGTGCCGTTGAAAAAATTAAAGTTCAATAATATTTTGTAGCAAGCAAGTAGTATCTGGGTGGAACTCTAAAAGCTCTAACAAAAAGCTCCAAGTGACTACAATCTTATTAAAAAAAAAAAAAAAAAAAAAAAAAAAAAAAAAAAAAAAAAAAAAAAAAAAAAAAAAAAAAAAAAAAAAAAAAAAAAATTTTTTTTTTTTTTTTTTTTTTTTTTTTTTTTTTTTTTTTTTTTTTTTTTTTTTTTTTTTTTTTTTTTTTTTTTTTTTTTTTTTTTTTTTTAGGGTTGCCTTATGCATGTTTGTCTATTTTCTATGGTATGGATTGTAAAAGAAGTGTATGTTTACATTGCAAACAAAACACACCATTTTGTCAAATCAAATCATGTTTATTAAGGTCAATTTTACAAACTTTTTAACATAATAATTCATTCAATGTATGTACAATTCTTTCTTTATTGGTTCGGAGACTGTATTTGTTGAAAAAAAGATTAGGCTCCCAGTCAATCTTTCTTTCTTTGCAACGGCGAGGGGCAACGATAACGTTGGCTTTTTCTGTCTTCAACTGAAACATGGGTTTAAAATAGAATTCAGTGTCCACAAAGTTGAAAAAAATGTGAGCATTCAACGTCCATGTTTTCAGTAGATACGCATAATCAATAACTATCAACTTGCAAATATCGGAGCTATTTGCTAGGTTAAACTGAAATCCATCTTTGGTTCGAATAAATTCAAAGGTTTGAAATTTATTTTTCAAAGTATATCCATGTACTTGCACTTTGGTGAGCACTGGACAGTTCAAAATGTACTCCCGCACAAAATCGTTAAAAATACAATTTGGTAGCAAGAAAATGTATTCTTGATCCTTCTTGTAAATCGGAAACATTCTGAATAGACAGGAATAATGCTAGCCAGGAATAACTGTAGCGCCGGCAATAACTCTATGACAATCTGGTTTTAGTTTGAATCAACAACATTAAACTTAAATACCCAGAATAAGTATTTAAAAAAAAAAAAAAAAAAAAAAAAAAAAAAAAAAAAAAAAAAAAAAAAAAAAAAAAAAAAAAAAAAAAAAAAAAAAAAAAAAATTTTTTTTTTTTTTTTTTTTTTTTTTTTTTTTTTTTTTTTTTTTTTTTTTTTTTTTTTTTTTTTTTTTTTTTTTTTTTTTTTTTTTACCACTTTAGTTTGTTATATAGTTCATCTGAAGCTTTGAGTGTCATTACAGCTTCAACCCGCAAATTATTTGGTACTTTTCAATCTATTGGAAAATAGTGGCAATTTAATATTGAACCATGTGGTTTCAATTAGCACTTAGTATGGATGGTCCCGTCTTAGGTATATTGGTTGGCATGGATAATCTTTTATATTTCCGTATTTTGGATATAGCTAGTCTCCTCGGCAAAAAGAATGGGACCATGTTTGCCAAATGTTTCACGAATGATATTGTTTTGGGAAACCATGTACTACCTCCTACACAACAGTATCCCAAACAAACTGCTCGTGTTCAATTGGTCACCAGAAATGCAGCTCTTCACATTATTGGCCGTAAAAATAAAAAATTGGCCAAAAAACTTTCAAACACCCTCGAGACTGGATATGCTTATGTGCAGGGCAAAAGAACATTTGAATGTTCATACAAGCAATCTCCTAAATTGGTTGTGGTAGATTGTCCCCATAAAAATACTGTTAAAGTGGCCCAATGGATACGAGAATTTACACAGGATTTGGAGTTGCAACGAAAACGGGATTTTGAATTCTTGAGGCAATACATTTGGTCTGTCAGCCTGGAAAGTGGGATGAACAATAGGGAGGAGGCTGAGAACCATATCCTAAATAATGATCGAATGATGGAGGAGACTGTAGAATGTACTATTGAGGAAGGTGGGGTGTCGAATGCAGAGAATGTAATGGAGGGGGTAACGAATAGCGGAGAAAATGTTTCTATGGAGGGGGTAAGGAATAGCGGAGAAAATGCAATAGACGAAGGAGAGGTAAATAATGCAGAACATGTTTCTATGGAGGGGGTATATAATGCAGAACATACCATGGAGGAGGTAAATAATAGCGGAGAAAATGTTTCTATGGAGGGGGTATATAATGCAGAACATACCATGGAGGAGGTAAATAATAGCGGAGAAAATGTTTCTATGGAGTTGATAAATAACAGCCAAGAAAATGTTTCTATGGAGGGGGTAAATAATATCGGAGGAAATATTTTTGTGGAGGAAAATCGAATGGATGGTGCTGAAAGTTTATTTCAAATGGCTACCGAGTCTGCATTTAAAAGCTATTTAAATAACAATCCGGATGGATTTGAACTATTCACACAAATTCCTTACACTATTCATTTCACGAGAACATTAAATAGAAGGATTATGATAGTTGTTCCCGATGAATAAACACAATAGAATTGAAATTTTCTTTGGACTCTCCAAACTGTATCAAAAAATGGTACAAAAGTGCGTTAAAAATGATTTGTATAAAAAACTATTGGTACATGACAAAAAAAAAAAAAAAAAAAAAAAAAAAAAAAAAAAAAAAAAAAAAAAAAAAAAAAAAAAAAAAAAAAAAAAAAAATTTTTTTTTTTTTTTTTTTTTTTTTTTTTTTTTTTTTTTTTTTTTTTTTTTTTTTTTTTTTTTTTTTTTTTTTTTTTTTTTTTTTTTTGCTTAATATATTCTAGTGAGTGCTTTGTAAAAGTGTTACTCAAATCAGTTGTGTGAGTCAAGGGTACATTGTGTGATGGATCCAATGGAATCTCAATCTTTTCCCAATGAGGAAATGTTTTCATTGCAATCTAGCCCAACTTTATCGCCTTCTAATATTGAACCATTTGAATCACCACTTTTGTTTCAACTGCATTCTTCAAACGAACCATTTGAATCACCCATGCTGAAGTGATCCAACCTTTGCCCAATGCTGAAGTGACCCAACCTTTGCCGAATCATCAACCCTCGACTTTCTTGAACACTACTGAAATTCATCCAGCAGATCTCAAAACTGGTGATGAACCAGTCAGTGTACATTATATCTCACCTCATGACACCATTTCAACGATTCCAACTCAAAGATTAAGTCACTATGTGACTGTGACTGGAAATCAACACCGAAATTTGTTTTTTCTTGCTCTTCGTTTCAAAAACCCAGTCATTATTCAAAAACATTTTGGATTTTCAAGCTGTACGCTACAAATGCCTAAAGAAACATGCCTTTTAGTGGATGTCAACTGTCCTACACTCAAACTGAACCTAGTGGAGCCTACCTTATTGTTTACGTTTCAAACTCGACAAGGAAAAAGCCCCACGGAATGTGAATTATTGCAAATGTTGTTTCCAAAGAACAGTTTAGTGGTGATGCAATGTTACGTTCGAACTTTATTTGTGGTCAGCCGTTGCAACCCTTTCCAATCCATGTGGACTCGAATTCGTAAAAATGGTGCTTTTCAAGGCCTGGTGAAAATGTATTACAGTTGTATTGCGAAAGTCTATCCTTTTACAGCACAAGTGGCCTCTACTTTGCGCTTATTCAAGCGAATCAAAACAATGAACATTGACAATTTTAATACTTGGTACCCATTGGCCCAACGTATGACTACTCCCTGCATGCTTGAACTTTTTAACCACGCGCCTTCTATTGTTTTTGGACGGATTTTGTTTCAAATCCTGAAGCGTTCCTCGCAACATGTCCTTTCTCCTCAACATCCTCCACCCGAGTTTTACACGTGTCAAACCACCCTGAGTGATACGGATCCGGTGGGCATTGCTTGCCGTATTGTCAATTTCAGAGTGGAATATGTTTCGGTCATGATTTTGTCTTACACCAAAGAGTGGTTTTTGGATACCAACAACATGTCTTGCTGTTTTGTTCCCACGAACCGAAATGCCCTGTGCCGATTCTGGTTTCCGTTATTCAAAGACAAAGCTACCTGGGATAATTTTGGACTGGGATGGTATCTCTCCAATTTTGTGATTAATTGTACCCATTTGGTTTCTTTGATTGATTATGTGTCTGTTCAATCGTCAGAACCGTATCGTTATATTCGAAATGATTTGATACAAATTTATTACATTTTGAGAGGAGAGGTCAAATCAAGATGGTCCTAAAGACGCTAGTGGATGCCATCTTGCAATCTCAACGGGATCCTTACAATTTACTTCACGTTCAATTGGTGCAAACTTTGAAAAAGGATATTTCTCGCGATGTGACAGAGGCTTTTACCAAAAGTCAACCGTTAGTGGACCAGTATCCTGAATTGTACCGCAGCAGTTCTAGTTTTTTGGATTTTTTATTCAAGTTGTGTAATGTTCCTTCCCCTCCATCACCCTATTGTCAAGGAGAGGATTTGCAAAAGAGGTTGGCCTCCAAAGAAAGGGAATTGGTGAGTTTGCAAGAAACATTGAGGGAAAAGAGCTATTGTTATGACACAGAAAAAAGGGATTATGAGATGCAAATAAAGAGTTGGAGAGAAAAAACCCTACAATATGAGGCAACTATTCAGAATTTACAAGAAAGTATATCCCATTATGAGGTAGAAAACAACACTTTGCGTGAAAAATTAACAAACTGTCAAGCAGAATTGAATGAATGTTTACATAGAGAAAATAACACATTGGAAGGAGGAGGTTTATTTGTACATTCAAATAACTGCTTCCTTGAAGAATCTCCTCGTCCGACTGCGTTGGAGTTTTCCTCGTCAGAGGAGCCTACTCACCATGCTTTGGAATATCCTTCCCAAAACGAACGTGTTTTGGGGGAAATGGTTGAATGGAAACAGGAGTTGAGGTCCTTTTTGGAACAATTCAAAAAAGACATGTCTACCAATTTTACTTTAACCACAGAACAAAATGAAAAAATTTCAAAAGTATTGGAAACTTTACATCCTGTTCCACCCTCAGAGCCTTCCGAGCCTTCAGCAGAGCCTACAGTGTCTGTAGATGAGATTAGTACGAAATTATTTGATACGTTTGAACAATTGTTGCATCGAAAGTTGTCCAAAGACCATTTGAAACACATGTTGAAAACGTTTCAACTCGATGAACATTTTAATAGTCTCGAAATCAATATACGGAGTGTCCCGCAATTAGGAAAGACGTCACGTCAAAAAGTTTTGACCCATGTGAATCATACAAAATACAAAGTGAAAGAGGTGATTGAATCTTTTTTTCAAAAATTATCCACCTTGTTTGGAAGTGATTTACCCTCCTTATATTTGATGGAACGTTTAGATTTTTTGGAAGAAAAATATTTGGCCAAAAACACTCAACTGGCCGAGGAGCCTTCCAAACTAAAAGAGTTTGTCAGACAGTATTTTCCTGAAATTGCTTTTTCAGAAAATTGGCAAGAGTTATTCAGTAATGAGGTGAAATCTTTTACAGAAAGGATTACTTCGTTTCAAGAATCTTTAAAAACTGTTGCAACTCGTTGGAATTTTCATTATATTCCGGGCTTGGAACATGGTTGGTTTGAGACCATGGAGAAAAAGCTTCAATATTCACAAGCTTTGGAAAAACAGTTGATGGACACCAATATGAAATTAAATTCCATTTATGAAAAAATGTTAAGCACTCTAGACTATAATAGTAAAATGACAGCTTTGCAAAATCCCACCACCCTAGACCAACAATTCTTTGATTGGGTGAGGAATGGTGTGCAACAGTTGAGAAATGATTTGGACGTGGCTCGGACACAATTGGTACAAGCCATTGAATCTCCTTCCAACTACGAAGTCACTGAAGTGGTTGAAAATTTACCGGCCATCTGTGGTATTGATATTGATTCAGAATTAAAGCAAGAAAGAGACCATTTGAAGGTAGAAAGAGACCAGTTGAAGGAAGAAAATGATCATTTAAAGACGGAAAGAAACCAATTGATGATTCAAAATGGTATAATGAAGGAAAATAGGGATACATTCTGGAGAGAAACTGAAATATTGAGGAACGAAAAGGATGCATTAAAGGTTGAAAGAGACCAATATTTAAAAGGAAGTAATCGATTAAAGAAAAAAACAAACCTATTAAAGGTAGAAGGGGATGATTGGAAACAGCGTTGTACGGAGCTAGAGCATGAATTGAAGCAAGAAAAACTCAGATTGGTTGAACAGTACAATGTATTTCAGAAAGAATTGGAGGTAGTTCAAAAAGAGTGCAAAAAGTTGGTAGATCCTTTCAAGATTGAAACGTTCGTAATGGATGTACAGAAAAAGTATGGCCTGGCAGAGGACATTTACAAAAATATTATAGAGTTATTAAATCACTTTAACATGACACTGGCCACTCATCATTGGCCCCAGGAAATAATCTCCAAATTCAAACAATTGGAATGTTTGAAAGGAAAATACGAGACATTACTTGTGAATCATGATGAAATGCAAAATAAATACGAAAAAGATCTGGAAAGGATTATCGAAACCAACACTACACAACAAAATCAAATAAAACAACAGTTACGGGAACGTGAAGCTGAGTTGCAGGATTGTAGGGACAAATTGTTGGAACCAAAAAGCGAAACTCTAGTAGAGGGAGGCTCTTGTACACCCAATAAAAAGTTTAAGCGTACAACGATTGCCAATACAGAAGACAATGGTGAAGATTGGAAAACGAAATATTTTGAATTGGAAAAACAATTATCTCAGTCAACACATGATGTATCCCTAGTGCAAATGAAATGCCTTTTTATGGCATTTTTTCAATTGTATTTCAAATTAATGTACGATTTCAAATGGAAAAAATTGCCTGACCCCTTGGGACCAGAGTTGATCAAGGAAGTTTGGGAAAAATTGAGGAGGCTAACTAGTTTAATGCAGCAAACCAGGGACAATGAAATATTGAATATTTTGTTGGGATATGTTGATGCTGAATTGCGTGTAATACTTGTAGGTGAATGTGCTGTACAGGTCTATAAAGACAAGATCAAACATTGTGATACGGTGTCAAAATTGTTGGATGCAAGTGTCGAGCAAATTGAATTTTTTATTGAATATCAATACAAAATGCAAGTTGAAGAAGAATAAAAAAAAAAAAAAAAAAAAAAAAAAAAAAAAAAAAAAAAAAAAAAAAAAAAAAAATTTTTTTTTTTTTTTTTTTTTTTTTTTTTGTAAGTAACACTCAAATCAGTTCAACATTCAAAAGAATTGAGCCAATTTGCAAAACCAATAACAGTCGTCAAAATTTTTTCCAAATGTTGCCAATTCATTCCATTTTTTTACATAACCTACCACAAGAAAAGCAAATACAACGATATTGATCAGGAAAAACAGAACGCAGTACCATCTACGAGTAATTATAATGCACAATCCAATCACTCCAGTTGTGTAGAGTGCACATGCAGCCAATGTTCCAATGACTATTCGATCCATCCAGCTTTAATTTTTTCTTGAATCATGTATTTTCGCCACTCCTCGGGCGCGACTTGTTGATACAATGTATGCCAGGTCAATTTGATATAAGCATGGTACAAACGATGATTCCAGCAGACAAATAGCATCATAAACCACAGCATAATGATGAGCATGTTGAGTTCTTTTTTCAATGTAAATAAAGCAATGGATATTCAACCCAATCTGTCAAAAAGGAAACTGAAAACTCCTAGAAATTCTGCACCACGCAAGGTGGCAAAGACGGCTCACTTATTGAATCCACCCGAGGATGACCCTCCTAAAGCGGATGTGCCTATTCTTGAAGCCCTAGAAAATCAACCTCCTTTGCTGGAGAAATTAGGTACGAACCTAGATAATACCTTACCTCTTTTGGAAGAAATGGATATTGAAAACCCCGTTTTGGAGGGTGAACCCGTCTTGAAGGATCCTCCTGCTGCAGATCACGTTAAACTGGAGGATCCTCCTGCCGATCACGTCAAATTGGAGGATCCTCCTGCCGATCACGTCAAATTGGAGGATCCTCCTGCCGATCCCTCTGAACTGGATCCTGTGGCATTGGATCCTGTGGCATTGGCAGGGGACGACGCTGTCATGGTAGATAATTATGAGGAACCAGAAAATGACGAAAAGGAGGAATTTTATCCCAATAAAACCTATGCTCGTAAAATGCTGAACGTTGACAAGTACGCTGTCAACCACGTTGGAGACCAGATATACAATCCCCTTTCAAGGCAGTATGCTACCTATCTTATCGAAGAAGCTGGAGTGAATCATAAGGTCCAATTTGTTCCCAGAAATGCCAATGGATCTTTCAATTTCATAAAAGATCATGATGGCATGATTCTTTACCCCTTTAATTTGACCGTCAATTTTCCCATTTTCCCACAGAATCAGAAAGGGGAGTATATGTATTTTCGAATAAATAATGTGGATCATTACCCTCGGAATGCCAACGGAACCCCCATTTATGTCAAGAATAAGGAGGGGAGAGAAATTCCCCCTTTTAATGAGCAGAATGTACCCTTTTATGCCAAGGATGCCAGTGGAAAGGAATGTTACCCCAAAGATGCCTATGGGGATGAATATTACATTTGGAATGTATGGACCCATGTTCCTGCCACACATAATGGAGAAGCGTATTATGCCAAAAATCATTTGGGTGAAGAAATGTACCCGAAACGTCTCCCTGCAAAAGATTAGACAAGATTATGTCCACACCCAACTATCCCAAGGATTCATCGGGGAATGAATCCTATCTCAAAAATGAGAAGGGAGATGAATATTATTTTACTCAGAGAAAACCCGTTTTTGCTGTCAAGGAGGGTAGACCCTTTTATGCCAAAGACAAATATCAAAATGAATTTTATCCCGTAATTAATAACCGAGAAGTAGCTATTGGCTACTTTTTCTCCAAAATTTACGCCAAAACGGCTTCAGGAAAGGAAATATACCCACACGATGCTGAAGGAAACGAAGTCATCCTCCCCAAACTAGGTACTTTGAGTTGGAACTACGCAAAAGATGAAGACGGTAATGCTTATTACCCCACAGATAAAACCGGCGAGGAGATAGTGCAGGGTGATTACATTTATGACGAGGATGGAAGCTTCAAATACCCTTTGAATCGAGAGGGAATGCCCAAATATGAAAAGGATGACACCACCCATGACGAGGTGTATGTGATCAAAATGGATTTATCCATTAATTGGGGAGTGGATAAAAACGGCAATCAAAGATATGCTAAAAAAGAAAATGGGGATGAATATTATCCAATAAATGGAGAATTCATCTACGACCCTTCTGGTTCACCTCAATATGCTCGCACAAGAGAGGGAAACATCATATTTCCCTTGGATGTCGAAAGAAATGAAAGTTATTTAATGGATGATGGGGGATCTGATGTGATCTATATGGGTGACGTGTTACTCGATCGATACGCCAAAACACGAAGCGGGGAGGAAATTTATCCTATTCAAATAACACATCAGATTGCTAGAAGGTATAAAGAAGTCCTATTGAATGAAAAGTATGCGACAACACATTTGCAAGAAGTCAAATATCCATTGGATGAATATGGGAATGAATATACATTGGACATACCTATTCAGATAGCAGGGAAGGAAAAGGACTACTTTCCTCGAGGATATCCCATTACCAATGACAATTGGGTAATTGTTCCTGAAGTGGAGGGAAAAGAATTCATTTCGGATCAATTGTTACCCAAAGTGCAAGCTACCAACATTATAGGTAAATTATACCGAGAGGGTAAACATTATCGAGATTATGTGACCAATGTAAAATCTACACGTCTGTCTCGTGCTGCTAGACAAAAGTACAACATTTTTCCTTACGTACTAGGTGCCAGCAATCCTCCTCCTTTGAATAATCTTTTAAATCCTCCTCCCGTTCCTCCCAACAAACCATTACCCAAAGTTTCCCAACCCCTCAACTGGTCTTTGATAGGAATGGTTTTGATAGGTTTCATCTATTTATTGTACCAATTTTTCTTGAAAGCGACAAAGTAAACATGTCGACCAGTCCTTCTGAATGGTTATGGCATGCATTTGAGACGCTGCTCCAATAAAGATTAGACAAGATGTCAACACCCTTATATCTCAAGGATCCGTCGGGAAATGAATTGTATCTCACAAATAATGAGGGAGATGAATATTATTTGACCGGAAGAACACAAGTGTTTGCCATCAAGGAGGGTAAACGTTATTATGCCAAAGACAAAGATAAAAATGAAATTTATCCCATAGTGAATAACAAGGCACAAACTATTCCTTTCCTTTATGCCAAAAATGCTTTAGGAAATGACACCTATCCCACGGATGCCCATGGAAACGAATTTCCTATCCCGGAACAAGGCACGGGGGGTTTTATGTATGCAACAGATAAAGATGGTAATGCTTTTTACCCCACAGATAACACTGGAAAGGAAATAACGTATGGTAAATACATTTATAAAAAAGATGGGTTCATCCAATTCCCTTTAAATCGAGAGGGGTATCCCGAGTATCAAACGGATGACGCGACGAATGACGAGGTGTATGTGATCAAAATGGATGGATCCGTTCATTGGGGAGTAGATCAAAATGGCAATCAAAGATATGCTAAAAAAGAAAATGGAGATGAATATTATCCAATGAATGGAGAATTTGCCCGCGACCAGAATGGTACACCTCAATATGCTCGCACAAGTGATGGGGAAGTAATATTTCCCTTGGACGCCAAAGGAAACGAAAGTTATTTAAAGGACAATGGGGAATCGCATGTGATACATGTAGATAATGTGTTACTCGATCGATACATCAAAACAAAAAACGGGGAGGAAATGTATCCTATTCAAATGATGAAACCTACACATTTTAAAGAGGTCATATTGAATGAAAAGTATGCTAAAACTGCGTTGCAAGAAGCCAAATATCCTTTGGACGAATATGGGAATGAATACACTTTGAAAATACCAGCTGACATAGCAGGGAAGGAAAAAGACTACTTTCCTTTAGGATATCCCATTACAAACGATAATTTCATAATTATTCCTGAAGTCAATGGGAAAAAAATTATTTCTGACCAATTGTTTCCCAATGTACAAGTTACCAACATTACAGGTATATTATATCGGGAGGACAAAAATTATCGAGATTATGTGACCAATCTAAAATCTACACGTTTGTCTCGTGCTGCTGATAAAGGATATATGGTCGTGGCTATAAACAATGTTGTACAGGGAGGGAATGCAAAACCTCTGAAAAAACATTCGCCAAAGATTTCCTATTCACTACGCTGGTCGTTGATTGGAATTGTCATTTTAATCTTGTTGGCTATTGTATATTGCCTGTATAAATTTCTCTTTCAACAATAACGTAAAAAAAAAAAAAAAAAAAAAAAAAAAAAAAAAAAAAAAAAAAAAAAAAAAAAAAAAAAAAATTTTTTTTTTTTTTTTTTTTTTTTTTTTTTTTTTTTTTTTTTTTTTTTTTTTTTTAATACACAACTTTTTAATCACAATGTAATAAAGACTTATGGCGAGTGCATTCAATGTCGTTTCACGTATTGAAAATATTTTGGCTGCAGATGATCAGGATCAAGTCAAGGACTCGTTTGGAGCAATTGAACAACAGATTGCCAAAATTGTCTTGATTTTGGCTGCTCTTCCTTCCATTATCTTCCCTATCGCCTATCACAATTTTCGCCAGAGTTTTTATTGGGTTACCTGCTTTATGATTGCCTACTTGATTGCATTGTTTTTAGTCATTCATTACCGGCTAGATTTAATCGTTTCTCTATCCGAGCATTTGAATTATGCATGAATACGAATTTCGGTATGTTGTTCAAGATACCACGCCGTTCCATTTACAAGACATTTTTCCCGAGTGTACTGTGCAAGTGCAACCCGTATGGTATGTTAAACCTCATTTTAGATACAAAAACAAACGTTTGGAAACAAAACACATTGTCTCGACCGAAGCTGTATTTTATGATGGCTTATGGTTTAAATGGGTCCATTCCATTGAAACGCCTCATATCTCATGGAGCTCTTTGACACACAAAAAATTTTTGGATGCGGCAGGAAATTTTCAATGTCCTTTTCGAAATGAAACCAGGCATGTCTGGACACTGGATAATCAGGCTCAAGTGTATACGTTTGCCCATCCAGACGGAACGTATCGTCTCGTTTTTGAATGGGAATATGGAGTATTTTCTAAACCAGTTAAAAAATTTGATGCAGAGTCCTTACTAGAAAATTTGGGCAAATATTGGCAAGTGTATGAGTATTTTCGTTCCTTTTCCTCTCCTACCTATCGCATCAATGAAACATTTTCCCGTAAACCTGTCACTGTGTGGCAAATTTTCAAGGTTTAAAGGGAGTGTTTGCTCATAAATTGGATGGTACCTTTGGATTAGTGTATAGTTTTCCAGAGTACATTAAAGAAAAATGGGAAGGAGGTATTCACAAAATTCACAAAGGAATTTCCTTGGGAGATGGAATTGTTTTTTCAGCCGAAAAACTATCCAATGGTACGGTAGTATTACTGGACGTGTATCAAGTCAGAGGGTTTCCAACCGCTCAATGGAATCGAGAAATTGTTTTGATGAATTTTTTACAACACCTCTCCTTACCAGAAGGATATGAAACGCAAAAATACTGTCAAAGAGTCGAAGATCTTCCGATGATTCGGTATGAAACGGATGGTTACATTATTCACAATACCACGACAGATAAAATTGTTAAAGTGAAACATACTCATTCGCTAGATGTAGTATACATGGATGGGTTTTTTTGGTTACCTGGCAAGGAAAAACCTGGTTTATACCGGCGTTTCAAAGCATTGGAAAAGGGATTGCAAAACGGACACGTGTATGAAGTGTCGGTGAAGAATGGCAACGTTTTACGGGAACGAAAGGACCGATTCATTGGCAATACATGGAAACAAATTGAAAATATCTTGGAAAAACAATCTTGGCAAGGTCCAACAATTCATGAAGTTGTAAAGGTAATAAAAACTACAAAGAGAAAATGCAAGTCCAAAGCTACATAAAAAAAAAAAAAAAAAAAAAAAAAAAAAAAAAAAAAAAAAAAAATTTTTTTTTTTTTTTTTTTTTTTTTTTTTTTTTTTTTTTTTTTTAGACTTGAAGGTTTATAAGCAGGACAACTGCTTGACTAGGCAACACACATTTTTCAGTTTTTTAACTGGATACAAGTAATCAAGTAAACTTACTATGATGGATGCGTATTCAACTCTTGTAGATCAGATTTTGAAAACACCCGTCTTGGCCAATAAGGTACAAGACATGGTCCGTGAATCGGATCATACTTCTCTCAATTTAGTGGCTTTGGATTGGAAGTCACAGCTTGCAAATTATGCTCATTATCAGCAGTTTCAAAAGGAGGCTAGAAATATGTTTTCAGCCGAGCGTACGAGTTTCAACAGCCAATTTAGGGTGCAAAATCTGAAAAATGCAGAAACGTCCTTAAAAGTTATTTTAGCTGGAGTGTCTAATGTGTATCGCCCTTATACGAAATCGGCAAACAAACTCCCCCTCTCCATTACTATCCGAGATTCTCCTGCGATGAATATGCTAACGAAAGCAATGACGAGTGATGTGGATCTCAATAAGGCTCGTTTGTCCGATACTGTCAAAGTCAATTTTGGAACGTGCAGCCTATACTGTCACCACTGTAGTAATGCCATGGAGAGTATGGCTTCCCAAGGCGTCAAACTGATGTTTGATTGCAGCCAGCCTTGTATTGCAGATATACATGTCTTTAATGGGGAGACGTTGGTCAATCGGTTTGGAGCTCAGATTAAATCCTACTTTCCCGATTCATTTATTGCGCTTATGGAAATTGAATTGAATGTGCGGTATTTTTATGCCGTCAAAGATGCTTCCATAGATATGGTGCGAGTCGGAGGCCGAATCTTGAAAATGGTGGCTTTTCCCGAGTCTAATTTGAAACAAACCAAGGTATGTTTGGGAGATTTGAATTTGTTGGCACAAGTGGAACCCAATCAAGATCAATACTTTGTGCCCCAGAGTTTAATGGATCAACGGAAAAACGTGGTCTTGAAGATGATACTGAGGAGACTGTAGTGGATTGTATACCCACCAAGCACCAAAAAACTTGGGACCCTTCAGTTGTATATGATGTAGAACAAAGTACAGTAGAGTTTGCTTAAGAAAAACACAAAGCTCTTGTGAATGCTTAAAAAAAAAAAAAAAAAAAAAAAAAAAAAAATTTTTTTTTTTTTTTTTTTTTTTTTTTTTAGATACAACTTGTTGTAAATGCTTTATTGATGGCATTATTAGTTGATAGTCTCTGTGCAGCAAGTCTTGGATTTGAATTAATGACTTCTTTTGGATGAGCTATAACTAGTTCATCATAATATCCATAATCATTTGTTTTCACTTGTCCCCTTGTAGCCCCATGCACAACAATAACATCTGGGTCACTAATATCTGACACGGCTACAAGCCCCACGTCCTTAACAAATACTGCATTATACATCAAACGAGGTAGCTCTATGGTTTGATCGTCCAAATCAGATACCAAATGGCTAGAATATTCGAATCGACTCATCATGTATTTATAACTGGCAGATAAACCCAATTTAGTGATGGATGTTTCCATTTCATCCACAGGTAGGATAATGTTATTAATTCGATTCTCAATGGAGAGTTTTTCAATAAACGTTTCAGAAATGGCCATTTTGGATCGGATATAAGCAATGACTTTAGGATCATTTTCACACTCTTTTGTGGGATTATTGTTAATGTTATCACTTGTCTCGGATAAATTGCGAATCAGTTCATATACGAGCCGATCACTTTTGGAAAATCGGCCATCCCGTAGAACACGTTTCATAAACTCATCGGTTCGTGGATTAATTTTGTACTTTAAATCCGCTTCTGTTCGGGCCACTTGCTGAGGTCGATAAATTTTGTCATACATTTTTTGTACAGGAAGAATGATATCATACTTTTTGAAATACATGCCTGACACAGGTTTCAGGGTCCATCCAAGAAAAACAATTTCCATGGGTGTTTCTACAAAGGAAAAAAACACTTCCAAACCAAAATATTGATTCAAGTGTTTTTCACAAATAAGATTCGTCAAATGATTGTTTCTTTTCCCACTGCAATCTCCTTTACCGGTGTTATAAATACAAACGGTCGACTCCATATTTTGACACTTGTTTTCTCGAATTACGAAACAAGCTATGGTGGCCTGGAAAAAATGGGTTGTGAAACGTCCACCTGTGACTGGAAAATTTAAAGCTTTCAAAAAAACAGCGAAAAATGTCAAACATTTGCAAGCTCTCGTCAAAAAGAATAAGGCATTGCAAGGAGTCATTAAAACTATTTTCAGTAAAAAGGGTGTCAAAGTCACTGCTTTGGCAACAGTGGTAGGAGTAGGGATATCTTATATTGATAATTATATTCAATCCAATTCAGGTTGTTTCTTACATAGCGGTTCGTCCGTGTGTAAAGTGAAATCATTGAGTTGTTGCCAACCCGAAGCAGTGGATAAGGTACCCTACTGTCCCGACCAGCAGACATTAGGAAATCCCTGCAATGGATATAATGAAGATGTGGAAAAAACATGCTGTCGGTTGTGTGATTGTCAATATAACAATTGTCTACCTCATCAAAAAATGGAATGCCAACGACCGACGATTGCCGAAGCCTTGTCATATTATGCTCAAGAAATGACTTCTTCTGTGTGGTCGGGATTCCTGTTTCTCGTACCCTGGTTAATGTGGGTTGTGGAACCGGAATAGCGTTACTAGTCGTATGGATTGCATGGAATGTATACAAGAAAACAAGACTAAAATGATAAAGTATTTACAAAAATTGTGGCTTCCCAACGATGAGTTGATTGCTCACATACGCAGGAATCACCACTTGGATCCGAGTCTCTTTCCTCGTTACACGACACCCAAACCATTGAAAGACGTATAACCTTCGACATTGTGCAAAATAAGTATGTGGTGGCAGCGCCAAGGAATATATCGAGCATTTGTTGAAAAAATAAGGAAGAATATGGTTATCTGTACCATCTGATGAAAACAAAATCTATACATTCAATTTGATGTGAAATTTAACGGAGAATTGCTATTGAATGTGCTCGATATGATCAAGTGGTAGAGGCGATCGATGAGCTGGCACGAGAATGGCATGTAAAAACAGTTTAATGTATGAAGTGACTAGACTAGAATTGTTGTATTTTTTCATCTTGTTGATGAATCCGGAAATAAATTGGGCGACGTGGATTTCCTTTTGCAGGGAACAAAAGTCACGCTCATTTGATTGCAGCTCGAGCTAAACAACT
>BMAO01006968.1:0-36287 GCA_019973975.1 Trichonephila clavata | reverse complement strand
TTCTTTACTTGGCGTATGCATCTGTGTTTATTGGATAGAAAATTAAATTTAAATGAAAAAAAAAATAAAATATTACCCTTTTATTGTCTTTCCTTACTTTTTTATATTTCGGGGAGGGGGTCGGTATTTATTTCGAAGACAAAACATATATCAAACATTTTTATTATCTTAACTTAGGAATGAAAGTTACGATTTTCAATGCTGACATAACTGATTGAGATTTTCTCTTCTTTCATTTGGATTTAAAAAGTTACATTTCACAGTCTTCAAAATAAAAGTTTGACTGTTGAAAATATTTTATTTGGCTTATTTTTTAATGAAAAAATATTAAAACCCCCAACTGTATGCAAAAATGCATTAAAAAATGTGCCATGAGGGCAACAATTTTGAACTACTTAAGTACTGATAAAAAATTGTCTTTAAATACCAATTGAGGGCGGGAGGAACACAAAATTTTTTTACAAAATTGCAACAAAAAACTGAAACATAGAAAAAAGTAAAGCATAGGATTCTAGATTACATTTTTGTAAAAGTCTTGAAGTTATTATCATAGTGTAGATATATAAATTTTAACCCTATATGATAATAATTGGAAATAATTATTAATACAAAACTGCTTTAAAAATTTTACATTATCTATATAATTACAGTCAGACATTTATTTTACAATCTTTATTTTGAGAACTTTTTCTGGAACCACACACACACACAAAGCATTTTACGATTTTCTTCGTAAAACAACCTCCAAATAGTGAAACATAATACATTTTAAAATTAACAAATTTTTTCCCTTCCTATTTATAATGTATTTCTGGAAATTCACTTAAGGAAATAAAATCCTTTGAAACAATTCGAAGTGGGTTACAGGGTGAAGGAAATATGCAAAATAGATGTTCTGGATCCTTTCAAAGTTTCGAGACATATTTTGAGAGAAAACATATATGAACAACACACACACAAAAATTTAAACAGAATTAATAGAATTTATGATTAATTAAATTCAATGACACATGTATGAATATATACTAAAAGTAACTGGATATAAAAAATGTATGTATAAAATGACTTGTAGTTTTAAAATTAGAAAAAAGTTACTTTTTTAAAGTTTAAAATCTAGCGTATTTCTGAACAATGCCCCCCCCCCCCTCCTTGCTTTCCTTACAGATTTCTTATGATGGGTAAGATCAAAGGAAAGATCATGGATTTTTAAAGTTATACTTCCAAATTTTGGGAGTGTTCAAAGTAGTCTCCTCCAGCTTCAGTGCACTTATGCAGACGAATTTCTTATAGGTTAAATACCTCAAATATATTATTTCTTGGAATTGATGAAAAAAAGAAAGAAACGAGCCTTACAGTAGTCGCAAAAGATGTGTAACATCTGACATGTTATCGTGGTAAATTCGCAATAGCAACTTAAATCCTGGAAAAAAAAGAATCGAGTATGATTGGGAATAATTTTCTACGGAATAGTTATATTTAATGAAAATTTTATTTAATTAACACAAGGAGTAATGCAATTTTTTATCAAAAATAATTATTCTTGTTCAATTTGGGGAAGAGCGGTAATGGTAATTTATGATAACTAAAATATGACACATGTAATTGTATTTTCAAAGTATTTAAAAACCGTTGAAAAATAGCGTCAATAACAGTATAACTGTTAGTTGTCGAAACATTTCGATTTGTGTTCATTTCGAGCTTGAGTTCATCATTCAAAAAGCTATGAGTGACTCGGCTACTAACAAACTGAATTTAACTTTAAAATCACCACTCAAAATCATGGGAAGCGAGTGATAGTTTTTTAAAAAAAAGAGCAGATATCGGTATATGGTAAAAGTAAAAAATGCAGGAAATCTTTAACTTTTTGAACGTTTGATTCGGAGAAATGTATACGACCACCGAAATCACGGTTTGTCCATTTTCAAATAAGCATTTTGCCGCACATATGTCCCCAATATCTTGACTAACAATATCCAGTCCACTTGTTTGACGATAAGTAATATCCATATGCGAGCTACAACATGCGAGTTGCTCTGTTTATGATAGATCGCGACACCAGCTTCTCTGTGGCCCGGTCGTTTAAATTGTACGCAGCAATCTAAGTCAGGTATCGAAACAGGTTCGTCATTGTCTAATCACGTCTCTGCCTAAAGGACTTAGTTTCTTCTCTGATCCTAAAGTGAAAAACAAAAACAAAGATCCCACGGCCTAGACCGCAGGGAGTGGGGAAAGGGTGGAGCCCCTCCCGAATGAAGGAGAAAAAACAGAATTTCACTGAATAGCGCGCGCTTCCTCAACTTCCTGTTACGCATTTCCGTCCCTTTTCACGAAATCACCCCCAAATCTCCAGCAATCGAGAGGAAAGATGTTACACATCAAAAAGTGCATTTATAGCTACATCAATCTCTTTGAATGAAAACGACATCCACTAAGTTCTTTTTTCTTATTAAAAAGAACCAAAAGTCACACAAGCTATAGCCGGAGAATAAGGTGGATGCTCTATCAATTTAATTTATTTTTGCTTAAGTAACTTAACTTTAATCCGGCTGTACGGGAAGAGGCATTGACATGTTGAAGCATTAGTCCCCAACATTAACTTCTTGGAGAATTTCTAGAAGCTATTTAATGGTGTACTAGATTACTGGTACTGTCCTTCCAACTTGATGGCTTGATCAATCCCGTATTCTGAAGAAAACGGCATACATTACTTTTTTCACTGCTCGTTGTCTTTTCACAATTGTTGGCGTGGGATAATCTTCAAAGACCCATTCCTTGCTTTTTTGACGTGTTGGAACGTCAAAAAACAGTAAACGTCATGTATGTTTCAGCACCCGTTACGATTTTTGAAATGTTGCAGTGGCACCATCATTTAGCAATTTAATGGTTTCTTTTGTGATTCTGACATGCTCCTCTTTTTGGTGCTCAGTTAGATTATGGGGCAAATTACTTTTTTCATATATAATTCTTCATGAATAATTTAATGTACGGCTGCAGATTCAATGTTAAGTTCCTTGTGTATCATTTGTAGGAACAGAGATTATCATTCATTAAGACTTTCGTATGGTAGGCACATTACCCGGGATTACTGTCGACCGCGGCCTTCCTGTGTGTTCATTATGAAGAGAATTGCGACCACTTCAAAATTCTTTAAATCATCTGAATACAGTAGCATGACATGGAGATTCATCACAAAATGCTAATTGTAGCCGTTGAAAGCATTCCTCTTGAATTAATCCAGCTTTAAAACCATAGAAAATCATAGCATGATAATGTTCTCGCATCAGCTCTATTTTCTCTTATGTCTAAAATTTATTCTACGCTAAGCAGAGGCGGATTAAGGTCGTTGGAGGCACCTGGCGTTAAAAGGTTTGAGGCCCATGGGCTCAAGAGTCGAAAAACTAAAATAGTGAAAAGAGTCGCTTACTTTAAATTCTCAAAATAAAATGTATTGCTAATAATAAAACTCAACGGTTAAAGAAAAATCTTAACTGTATATAAAAAATAAAACTTTACTAAAGAGCTTACAGTTTCGCTATACAAATTGATTTCACTTTGGCAAATTCATCAATTATTTTTGCCGTATCTATTTTGCTCAAAACATTTTGTTCTGTATATAATATGGCCATGTTGTTCAATTTGTCTTCTCTCCCATAGTATTTCTTAAATTATTTTAACACGTTTAAAACTGAAAAAGATCTTTCGCCTGATGCATTCGATAAAGGTATAGTTAAAAATATTTCAAAAGTATTTCTACATTAGGATTTCTCTTGCAACTCGATAAATTTCTAGTGGTGGTTTTCATTATGTCCTTGCTTTCTTTTCTTTTCTGAATCCACAATTCATATAGTCAAAATTAAATAATTCAATATCGTCTTTGTAGATTTCCTTTAATTTTTGTGTAGCTTTCTTTTTAATACACTGGGCTTTCTCTAACAGTAATGGTCGGGAGTGTGCAATTTCCTTTGATTGATGGAGCACTCTCGAGGTTAATTCACACACCCTGCCTGCAAACAAGTTCGCCAGTCTGGCGATACAAACTGTTGCACTGCGATTTATAAACATCATTCAAGGGGTGTTTTCCAACAGGATATCGTACTCCCTCATCCGTGTTGTAATCCAACAGGCTCTATAGAGTGACGACGTGTTGAGTTGGCCTGCTAGATCGCCAGATCTTTTTCCAATCGAGCAGGAGTGGGACATCATTGAACGCAATGTCAGCTTCATCCACAACCAGAATTAAACAACCTTATAATGACAGACCAATTACAACAAGCATGCAATTCCATCCCACATATTGATATCGGTACCAGTACGACACGAGGCATGCACGTTTGCATGCTTGCATTTAAAATTGTGGTGGTTATACTAGTTTTTAATGTATCATTATTTCACATTTGAAATGGCTCTCTCGCTTGCATGAACCTGTGATCTTGAAACTTTAATCAATTTAATATGCTACCTATACATTTGTATAGGTAGCCTATTACGGATTTGTATTGCCAAAGTTTTATTAGTCGACAATATTTTTTACTTTGTGTTCGGATTTTTTTTCGATCATTGTAAAATTTACCCGAGAGTAGTCAAGCACGCCTGTAAACTGAAAACGAACTTGTTTGATTTAAATAGCATTCATTTGCTTGAAATAAAATTTGGGCAAAAAAAAAAAAAAATGCATGTGAAAAGTTTGTACAAATTGCAAAAATACAGATATACAAGAAAAAGATGGCTAGCGCTGCTACACGACTCAAAAAAGAGGAAATATTGGGTTTGCAATATCGGTTAAAGATCTTTTTTTTTTCACGTTGAACTTATAAGTGGAATCCATCAAGCTTGGGGCCCCTCTAGAGCTGGGGGCCCCTGGCTGCCGCCAGGTCCGCCACCCGCTTAATCCGCCTCTGACGCTAAGCAACTTGAAGTAAGTCAGTAAAAAATCGTCTTCTGTGTTAAAATACTTTGTATTTTCAAACTAAATTGTTAATTTTTTTTTGTAACTTCTCGTCTGTGTGTATCTCAAAAATTTTAGAGTCACCCTCTTATATAAAAAATAAATAGATATTAATTTGAGAGAAAAAAAAGGTGTGAATATTTTTTTATAATAATGTATAGCGTTTTTTTTAAAATTTAAAATCGGTTATATATGGTATTTAAAGAGTATATTGAAAGATGAATCTCAATTTAATGAATTTCCACATTGTGAACTTTATTTGGGATTTAGCGACTTCGTTAAATAGAGGTCAAACTTCATATTTCAAAAAAACAAAACAAAAAAAAGCACTGATAATTATAAATAAAAAATACGAACATAAAAGTCAAAAAGAAAAATATAAAACCCATTAAACTTAAAAAAATTTTCAGCATCACGCATCTGTTTAAACAACTAAAAACCAACAAAAGAAGACTAAAATAAATTTTAACTCTACAATTTTTCGTTATTCATTTTTTATCCCCTATCGGAGTTATAAATGCCTTTTTTTTATATTTTTCTCAACATCCACACAAAACTCTTGTCACTACTCTATTTAATGTAAGACTAGCAAAATATTCAATGTCAAAGCTGTTAAATGCAATTCTGCTGATATTAGAAGTGAACACATTCTGTTGTCAACCACTCCGATACAAGTTAGCACCTTCTTGAGTGTCATAGTAATGGAAGGTTGTAACCCGTCGTTATGATAACTGGGTTATCTTTCACTCACAAGGGAGCCTTTGACTACAAGAGCTATAAATCTTGGTAGTTGTTCCGAAACGCCTACAGCGAAACGATGCTGACATGAGAGCCGTCCATGTATACTAAAGTAAAATGCCGCTGGCTGTCAGATGCCAAGCAATTGGTAGTGAGAATTGGAAGGTACTTGTGTCACTTGAATGTAATGAAAGGATTCGAGTAGAGTTGAAAGAAATATCAATATTTTAAAAATTGTTGAACTAGGTTATTTGACTTAACATTTAATCTCTGTGTCTTACACGATAAAATTATTTAAAAGTATTTATTGTGAAGTTTCAATAACAGCGCCTAATGGAAGGCTTGAAATATATGAAAAAATTAATAAATAAAATGAACCACTTAGGTGAATAAATAAATATATTTTTTTAAGCAGTCTGCTTTTTTAATATACTGATCTGAATGAACAAAAATTGTCTTCAATATTGATGAGAAATTTTTTTTACACAAGTAAATCTGTGGAAATTAATTTAAATTTATGTTTTCTACTGTGTTAGTATTTAATAATTCAATTAAAATTAAAACTATTGTTTAATCAAAGAATAATTAGATGTAGATTTATCTTGTTTTGAAAATTGATGGCCCAGTTTCAACAGTGGTTTTGAGCAGATATACTACATAGAGAAAGAATTAAGAAATGAAATGCGAGTCCGAGAGTAAAATTTATGTAAAACATGAAAGTTAAATTTCAGTATTTGGAAAATAAAGTTGGCATTTGTCGAGAAAGTATTGGAAGTATGAAAATAAAATAAAATTTTTAGTTTAACTGAAAAATAACTAGAGCAATGTTTAAAAAAATTTAGAATTTAATGCTGCGTTTTTGTAACGCGAGTCGTAAATAAAGTCAGCATTTTTTCTTTATTAGTTTCTTTCAGCAATAGTAGTTTTTTAAAACTATTATTTAAAACACCTTTTTCATTTCCTACGGTTTTCTGATTTATATTGTACTGATTGAAAATTATATTTGTGAAGCAGGAAAAAAATGGTAAGGCATTGGAACGAGAAAGATAAATAAAAAGTACAGCACAGAGACATACATACTGAAAAATATGGGAATTCTAATTCTAAATCTCATTCTAATTCAGAATTATTTGACAGAGATTCTTAAATCAAATTTTACCATCTAACTTCATTTAGTTATAAAATCACGAATCAATCCGTGACCGGAGCGCATGACATAACTTTAAATCCATACGTTATAGTTATGATGCCACATGCGTGATAATGGACTTGTCGCGAATGAATCAATGGTGTCGCAACAGAATTAATACATAACGCATCAGAGTGAATGAGTAAATGATGTATAGTGTTATGGAGCAAAAGCCATATTAACTTAGGCTGAATAAAGAATACAAATAGATTGTATTTATCTGAGCTTTATAAAATCATTTGATTTCAGTTGTTTATCAAAAAACTTAAGCTTAAAATTATTTTTCTTAGGAAATAAATTATTTTCTGCTGCAAATAAATTCACAAATAATTTATGGCAAGATTTGTATCTAATTAATCAATAACAGTGTTCAGAATATAAATACATTCCATTAAAATCTGGAAAAATTAAACACTTAACGTGAATGAAATCTCAAACTTTTGTTCATTTCTTTATATTATATATATCATCATTAAAATATACTAAGTTTCTAATAAATGTAATTTAATGTTAGATGATATGTATGAGCTAGCAAGACATTACAATTCAAAGTAAAATAATCATAGTTATAAAATAGCAAACTAACAAACTTGGAACAAAATTTCCAAGGTTAAATCTAGTTTCATGGCTTGCTAATATTACTGGCTAAAAAAATAAGGTTATTCAATTTCTACTATTAGCTCACTCTCTATATTTTGCTCAAATTTTCAATCGTTAATAAAATACTTTCTATTCATCCAATCAAGTTAGCATATTTTTTTTTAAAAATTCGTAGTGGATGACACTTGATGTTAATACAGTTTTTTCAAATATTAATTCATTAATTACTGGTTAATTAGTTAAATTAAATTAATTACTGGTTTTCGATGCAAACAGATTTGTCTCCATTGTTGCAACAATGTAATTGTTTAGAAAACAATGACAAAAATTGGCATTGAAAACCGGTTTTTCAGCCAAACTAAACAAACCGGGTGTGCATTGTTACAACAATGAACACCATTATATATATATATAGTATCATAAAATGAAAAAAATACACAGTATAATAAAATTGATAGTACTAAATTATACCACTAACAAAACTAGAAGATTAAAACCAGATTTCAAGAAACACAATATAAAAAAAATGATGGAAAAATATATTGTACTAGAATTAACTAAGCATATGTATAGCATATGAAACAGAGTTTGACCTTTAAAATGTAAGAAACCAGAAGAGTCAATGGACTGAAATGAAGACCCTATATATATATATATAGGGAGAGAGTGAACTAATAGTAGGAATTGAAAAAAGAGCATGATTTGTCTGCATTGTTGTAACAATGCACACCCAGTTTGACTAGTTTGGCTGAAAAACCGGTTTTCGTCGCCAAATTTTTTCACTGTTTTACTGTTACATTGCTACAACAATGGAGACAAATTTGGGTAAGTTGGCTTCAAAAATAGGTAATTATTTTAATTAATTAACCGCTAAATTAATGAATTAATATTTGAAAAACTGTATTAACATATCAAGTGTCATTCACTACAAGTTTTAAAAAAATTATTTGAACTTGATTTAATGAATTAAAAGTATTTTATTAACGATTGAAAATTTGAACAAGGTATATAAATGCATGTATAATAGGAGGAGAGTAAGCTAATAGTAGAATGGAAAAATCAACTGTAACTTATACTTAGAAAATATAAATGTAATTATTTATTATTTTTTTGGAGGAAGAAGAGATTATGTAGAACTTAAAATATAAAGATTTTCTTACTTTGAAAAACCTAAAAACTAAATGACGGAGCTTACTATTTTATAGAATTTTTAATAGAAAATAGGAGAGAACTGAGAGAAAATCAATAACATTAAGCTTATGAAAAGAATTATACTATGCATTATATTAACTACCATAAATTATACACCATACTATTGTTATTAACTACGTAAGTGATACGATTTTTAGAGACTAAAAATGACATTAATAAAGGTTATATATGACTGTTGTTGTTCAACAAAGGGATAATAATATTATTTAAACTTAAAACATCCATTTTATCAAATATATAGCTATGTAATTCATTAACTATAATATATAATTTTATATATCATGAGAATTTGAAATAATTTAGTAGGCTATTGTTAGTTTTAATAAGGTATTTAAGTAAATATAAAAGTAAAATTAGATACATGCCCTCTATTTTTAAGCAAAAAATCTGTTTATAACATCATTATATCTATACAGATAAAAAAATATTATTATATATATTATTTTTTATAAAACTATAAACATATATTAGCTAAACTATTACTAGTAACTATGTCTGCGATAAGTCTTTAATTCATTTAGATAAATTATACCATTATATTTAACTTAATAAGAGTGTCAAATTTGTGGTACTTTATACAAATTTAGGTCAAAATTGATATAATTTTCTAATAAAAGTTTTGTAATATTAATATCTACTGAATTAAATAAATCTTCAAAATCATAATTATGTACAGAGTAAATATATTTCTATTTTAAATAATTAATAAGATCTTTATTATTTTTAATAACAGCTTTATTATTGAGATTATCCATAATATATTGTAAAAAAAATTGTAATAATTTATTGGAAGTAGTAATGCACATTTTAAAAACATTGATTACAGTATCAAACGAATTTAAGAGTTAATAAATTATTAAGCGTTATGAAATTTCGGAGTTAATAAAAAATATGTGCACACGCTTTTGGTAGGTGTATGCCTAATTTTGTATAAATGCTAAAATACAATCAGTAATTTCTCAATAGCATAGCTCAAATTTCGGCAAGGAAGTATTGTTCTGTAAAAATACGTATTAACCACTTAAGAGTAACCGACGTACATATAACTCTCGCTCAGACAATGTGTTAACTGTCTTGGACGTATATATACGACTTTCTGACGTACGATCCTTTCTTTGCGCTGCTACCAGTACAATTATTCAAATGGAATGCAATAGAATGGACCTTGAAAGTGTGTGGGTTTGCGAAGTCCTGTGAAATACGTTTAACGCGAAAATGTTTAAGACGAATTATCGACTGACATGAAATAATGCAACGGTCCCGGCAAAGTACTACGTATTTTCATGCATCTTTTTTCTATTGACACGAAGCGAAAATCGCTTAACACGAAAAGATTTCCCTTCTGAGAATGAACGGAAAACGGAGACATCAACCGCTAGATTTACTAGATTTAAGAGGGGCGTGAAATGAAAGAGAGGTCGTTTCACATTTTATAGGAGGATAACTCGGCTTTTAAATACTCTAGGAATAATCCGTGACACGAGGCAAATCTGTTTAACTAAACTACTTTCACCCTCTATCCCTACAAATGTTACATAAAAACATCTGAACAGCTGGCCCTGAGATTTGGTTACGAGTACATCGCAGTGCGAGTAAAAATCAGTCAGTTACTTTCGCATTATTTTTTTTCTTCTTTCTATTTTAGAAGAATTTTTTTTGCGAACATAACGGTAAAAAGCCCGTCGAAAAAGCAAACTGCTATTTCGCTTAAAATGAAGATCGAGTAGCCTTAGGCTGTTGATCGAAAACAGTAGTATTTCTAACCTACTTTTCCATCTATAAATAAAATATAGTTAAAAAAAACTAAAAAAACACCTTTTTTATAGTTAATTGAACTAATTTGTAACTTATTCTTTTAGTCGCCTAATCTAGAATTGAGATCTGAAATAAGTCGCCAGATGCGGGATGAGATGTGAAAATGGGCAATCGTTAATTCTGGTATTCCTGATCAGGACGATGGAATAAAATTATTAAACTATTGTATTGTCATCAGTCCTGGACAAGTGAGCAAAATTTCGAATTAATCTGACCTTTTAAAGTGAGTAAAAATTGAGTTCAAAGACTCCGTTACACATGCAAGTGAAGTTTATTAAAGGGTGTTAAAAGGAGAACAAATAGCTATATTGTTTGGGTGGTTTTTATTAAATATATGCATATACACATATCTATGAAAAAAATTTACTCTAATACACTTAATTTTGTTGAAAAAAAAATATATATAATGCGCAATAACCTTTAACGCAGGGCTTCTCAAACTGTGTGGCACCCCCCCCCCCCAGGAAGGCATAATAACCCTCTGAGAAGTCGCGAGTAAAAAAAAAAAGAAACGAGCCTTACAGCAGTCGCATACGATGTGTAACATCTGACATGTTATCGTGGTAAATTCGCAATAGCAACTTAAATCCTGAAAAAAATGAATCGAGTATGATTGGAAATAATTTTCTATGGAATAATTATATCTTTAATGTAAATTTTATCTAATTAACACAAGGAGTAATGCAATTTTTTATCCAAAATAATTATTCTTGTTCAATTTGGGGAAGAGCGGTAATGATAATTTATGATAACTAAAATATGACATACATACTTATGTTTTCAAAGTATTTAAAAACCATTGTGTGTGTGTGTGTGTGAAAAATAGTGTCAATAACAGTGTCACTGTTAGTTGTCGAAACATTTCGATTTGTGTTCATTTCGAGCTTGGGTTCATCATTCAAAAAAGCTATGAGTGGCTCGGCTACTAGCAAACTGAAGTTATCTTTAAAATCACCACTCAAAATCATGGGAAGCGAGTGATAATTAAAAAAAAAAAAAAGAGCAGAACCACCTTCGGTATATGGTAAAAGTAAAAAATGCAGGAAATCTTTAACTTTTTGAACCGTTTGATTCGGAGAAATGTATACGACCACCGAAATCACGGTTTGTCCATTTTCAAATAAGCATTTTGCCGCACATATGTCCCTAATATCTTGACTAACAATATCCAGTCCACTTGTTTGACGATAAGTAATATCCATATGTCGAGCCACAACATGTGAGTTGTTCTGTTTACGATAGATCGCAACACCAGCTGCTCTGTGGCCCGGTCGTTTAAATTGTACGCAGCAATCGAAGTCGGGCATCGAAACATGCTCGTCAGTGTCTAACCACGACTCTGCCTACAGGACTTAGCTTCTTCTCTGATCCTAAAGTAAGAAAACAAAAACAAAGATCCCATGGCCTATATCGCAGGGGTGAGGGATGGGGCGGAGCCCCTCCCGAATGAAGGAGAAAAAACAGAACTTCACTGAATAGCGCGCGCTTTCCCAACTTCCTGTTACACATTTCCGTCCCTTTTCACGAAATTACTCCTACAAATCTCCAACAATCGAGAGGAAAGATGTTACACATCAAAAACTTTTTGAGTTGAGTTCAGTTTTTTAATCATATTCTAACCTTTCTTTGAACACATTTGTAATGTCTATTATTTTTTTGTAAACCAATAAAATACATTATGACATAATAAAAAATTAAATAAAAAAACCATTTGTGCACTTATATAGTACACTTATAGTATCAGTAGTGTACAATATATTTTATAATTAGTTTTACAATACTAACTCAAGAATAAGTTTAATAATTACCAGTGACCCCATTGACTTACCATATGCAAAATTATATGTAAAAATTAACACTAAGAAGGATAATTTGTACGGTTTATAATTAATCCCTTAATTGTTGTTTAAAAGTTACACGGTTCTCTCCCCAATGCCACCGTTTTGATCGGATGCTAGTGTATGGGGTGTATTGGAGGCGGGAGAGAGGGAATAAATAAGAAAATCCTCTGAAATAAGTAAATCCTTCTCAAACACTGTCAATGTAATTTTATAGTATTGCAAAGCCTTCGGAATAATTTTATGGATAGCATTGAACAGAGAAGATAGTATTTCGGAAAGATGCATATATACGTCCGAAACAATTTACGTACTGGCTGAGTGAGACGTTTATATACGCGGTCGACACTTCAGAAGTTAAAGTCGTTTTGTAGCTTTAGCGTCAGGGTATCGTATTATCGAATTCAATGCATTGTTAATGTATAGAGGGGGCCACGAAGAAAATTATGATTGGATATTGAATCGCAAGTATTAAAAGTTTGAAAAGCACTGCTTTAACACGAAATATTTTTAACGCGAACAATTTTTCAGTCTCGTTATTTTCCTGTTAAATGATTTGAACTGCATTTACTTATTTCAGAGAAGGATTTGCTTATTTATTCCTTTTCTTCCCCCTCCCCCAATGTATCGCATATGTGCGTCTTTGTGAAAAACGATGGCACTGAAGATCGAATTGAGTAACTTTTAATTGCCAGGCACATTGGTTAACGCAATGATGAGCTTTGGGGTTGAAATCCTTCCCATGCACCAAGAGATTTTTACCATAAATACCTCGGTGCTTTCACTTACATATTTCTTTAAAATGTAAACCCCTCTCATAAAAGTAGTCTCTGGGCGCCACTGGCCGGGAAACTTATTTATTTAATCTGGGAAGAAATGTTTCTTTCTGTGTAAGACTTTACTCCCCTATTCTTAATATTTCCTTTACAAGAAACTATAAATTATAACAAGGAATCTTTTGTCTCATTTTTTTAAATAAATCAAAACTAACAATGATTTTTAAATGATATCACCATTAGAGTGAACGATAGTTATAATAATGTCACATTTAAAAGCAACTCAAGGGCAATAGGACATCAATTTGAGCATATTGGATTTGGAAAGAAATCCTGTAAGAAAGATTTTTTGAACCAAAATGCAAATAATCTCAAAGAACAAGCTGATTTAGTGTATATTAATGTCACTCTATAAATCAACACAATAACTATTGGTGACGGACCTCGTAATTTTGAACCTCGCTCAAGTGGCGAGGACGGTACCTGTGAGATAGCATCCTTCTCCTATACATCACACCCTACCAACGCGAAGACATTGAGCCTCCACAGATTTAACGTGCTTCGACCCCTCTATACGGCGTGTCTTCAGTGGCACCTGATCTCCGACCGGTGACATTTAGGTCACGATTACGTAACCGTAACCACTAGACTACCGTGGCCATTACTATTGAAGATTTATAAAGAAATCTTTACAAATAGAAAAAAAGGACTATATGTATTTTTTTCGAAGATCATTACTTAAATTTGTTGAAATATACTTTGCAGCTTATAAATCAATCAATCTCATTGATTTGTCATTTTAAAAATGTTTTTTGAAAACTATATTCTTTGTATTCTTATTCTTTCTACCGAGATTTAGATTAGACGATAAATCATTGCTCGATTCCAAAAAAACGTGTTTTTTAAAGTTGATACAAGGGTGTAATTAGTTCGAAATTAATGATTTATTTTTATATTTTCAAGCTAAATAAAAAAAAGTAAAACCAACAGCTTTTGGTTTTACTGTTTAAAGAATACAATATATACCCTAAAAAATTTCTATCCAATAACAAGATTAAGGGAAACATACTTTATTTTTACGCTACATAATTTTAATCTGTGTTAACCCTTCTCCTTTTACCATGAGAAAGAATTGGAAAAAGGAGACAAAGGAATCTCTTTACAGAAAGAAAAAATAAAATAAAATCCCAACACAAATTTAAAAACGCATTGAACCGAGCAAGGGTGAGGTGAGTTTGTGCTTGTCTCATTTACTTTATTAGCATAGGGTCATATAATTAATGCATCCCATCAACAAACGGTTTTCTTTCAAAGTAATTAAGAAGACAAAAAATATTTGAAGGAAAATGTAAAATGAGAGAGTAAAACAAAAATGAGCACATAAAGAAGAATGAAAAAAAAACATTGAATGAGCTGTATTGACTTGTCGAAGCCTTTTTTCCGCAGAAAAAGACTCAATACGTTGCGATAATTTGGTTTGAAAAGAAACAAAAAAAAAAGCATTGCTAACAGTGAGTGAAATTTTAAATTCTTTTCAAACACCGTACATTCTCATGGGACGGTTTAAAAAAGATTTAATTAATTACTGGGTGGCTCTTCCCAGGAAGTAGTAATTATTTAAGGAACAGACTGACATTTCTCTGACACGGGTTGTGTTTAAAAGTGCCTAAATTGCTCGCTTGTTTCTTTTCTTTTATTAAAAAAGTTGCTTTCAATGGAAGACGGTCGATGTGTAAAAATGACGATGAACAAAATGCAGGCTTGTAAAATTGTTCATAACGGTTATGAAGCGTATTATCCTATAAATACTTTGTGATAAATTGTTTGATTTTTTAAAAAATTAAATCGTTTTGCTGCTTGTAGCATTATAAATGTGCCCTGACAAATTTAAGATAGCGAAATATTCTAATATAATTTAATTATGGAAAGTCTCATTGAGGAGAAAATTTGATGAAAGAAAAGGATACAATATTTAATTATAAGAACATAAATTACCACATAATTTAAGGAAGAAGTAAAAGATTGAAGAGAATCCTTAGGAATTTGCGTCAAAATGGCCCAAATGCATGGAAAAAAAACTAAAATTAGAAGACTGATTTTAACAACTTCCACAATGAAAATTATTCAGTGATTTCATTTGGAATTCAGTGAAAAATTAAATTACATTACTTGTGATTAATGAATGTGTGAATAACAATTCTTTTAAGTGGCGTACACAGACGTCATTTATTGGGAGCGGGAGTTTTTTTTTAAAGCAAACACACACTTCGACGAAAGCGCTGTGATATAGTTTTTATGCTAAAAATTAAAAATTTGCTTATGAAGGGTTTGTGTGACCCTTGGCGTACTCCACTAAATCTTTACGACTATAAGTTCTTATAAAATTTCAAAAATACTAAATAGTACGAAAAAAGGGTGTGAGATAAGAAAGTATCTATTATTTATAAGGGCAAATAAAAATTTATTTTAATTTTAAAATGAAGAAAATTATTAAATTCATTGAATATATTTTACTTATTATCTTTTAATAGAAAACTATTGCACACTACATATTATCAAGCATGCACATATATATATATAGTGTATACATGTATGTATATGTATATGAACGTATGCATATCTATAGGAGCAATGGGTTGGCTATTGCTTTTCCATATCGTCGACAACAGGAACACTGCTGATATAATTCGATAAGATACATTAGCAAAAGACAGAATTTGACTCATTTTCTTCATGTTTGCCGTGTTTAGTTTCATGATCCCTGTAACCGATAACTCTCTACCAAAATATGTTTCATTAAATTAATACATTATTTTTAGGTCTTTTTTAACAAAAAATCACACTCTTAAACGAAATTAATGCATATATAATGATTTAAATAATTTATTAAACACATATGTACTTTTCAGATAAAATTGTATAAACTGAGAAAATGTCATCTTTTAAAAGTAAGATCTAAATGTTGGAACATTAAATTTTTGCTCTGTCTACATTTGCAATCAAGCGTTTTAAAAACACGAATATTTCTCATAGCTTCGTTTCATAAAGGTAGACGAAAATAGCTTTGCTACGCTTGCTGTAGCAACTAGCAATTTATTTCCACTGCTATTTGTGGATGTAGGTCTTAACAATTCAGCATTGTGTTGTTGTTGTTTTTTAAACTTACGAGAACGTATATTGCTTAAAGATGCAGCTTCATCAGCAGAAACATTTATTTCTGTATATGTATTATATATGTTATTATCTATAACTACATCACTTATTATTTAGTTATTATTTTTAATATTATTTTTTAGATAATGAAAGCAGTCTTATGTATAGGAATAACGTTTCAAAAAATACAATTTGCCTCATAGAAACTAAATATTCCAAATTAATAATTTTCTTATCATATGCTAGTATTTGATCAAGTTCTGCTGCAAAATGTATGGCACTTGGCCCTCATTTATACGTGTGTATTTGAAAATAATATCATTTCATCAATAACAATGTTAAAATTATATCTCTCTTTATTTTGTGTAGCCTTTCCGAACCCCTCCCCTCCAAAAAATAGAACGTGAAAATATTATACAAATTTTAAATGGTTTTAAGTGAAGCTTAAACAGAAAAAAAATAGTCATGACATCAATTCTTTGAAATATATTTTTTATCTTTTAATTTTTTATACGTTGTCGCGAAATTGAATTTTTTTTTTATCTTCGTTGTATTTATACTTTCTTAAATCATTTTCTCTTTATGTATCTGTGTGTTCACTTTATTATATTCTTCACACTTACAATTTAAATTTCTGTAACCGTTTTTACTTAAAACATTTTTCGTCTAGTGGTAACGAACATACGTTTTATTCCGTCTGAAGTTTTCACATAACAAAGCTAAATTTTGGTATATTTTGATTTTGCCATCCTATAGAGAAAAATAACACCTATTCTTGTGTTTCAAGACAATATTTTACCTTAATGTAAATTACATTTATAATTATCGTTATATAACTATTCTTCTATACTTTAATGCCGGATATAACCTTAAAATTTAAATGGAAAATATTTCATATTTATGGAATGCCATTCAATTTTAAATATGCATCAGACGTATGATTGATATGTTCTTGGCTTAGTAGTTTGTACCAAGCTCAAAATCTATTTTTTTAAATATCAAGCGAGAATATCCTTAACTAAATTAATGTGTTCTCAAATATTTTAGATAAACTTTTCGAGATCATTCATAAATAAACTTAAAACATATTCTCTTTTATAAATCATTGAGGTAATTTTCAAGAGAGCACAGGATAATTTTACGCGTACGTCCACTTTTTCATTTTGATGTGTAACGTAACATTATTTCTATAATGAGTTTTAGGAAGTTATAAATAAATTTAAATGAAGAGAAATACATCACTGAAAAATGTTTTCTTTATAACTATAACACTTTATAAATGTGGAAGATTTACAATTAACAAATATAACTTAAGTGACAAGTAAAATTTAAAAAAGTCTGTTCCACTTTATAATAATAATTTTTAATTATCGCTTTTGAACTGAAACTTCATTGGAATCTATCTACATCAGCGTTTCACAAACTGTGGGGTGCGCTCCCTAGGGGCACGTAGATATGGGGTGCGAGCATATCGAAATGTCTAAAACAAAATATTATTTAAAAAAATTAATTTACTGAAATGAAGTTAACAAAACACATTCGACATTATAGAAGATAAAATACTCATTAACACTGATGTAATACATTTTTGAATGTATCAGTAGAGCATAATGTATTTGGTAATTAATTTAACAATTCTAAGTTAAAAACAAGATTAATAATTGCTTGCCACATGGGCTTATCACATATAATATTATATGAAAAATTTAGTACTTATATTGAAAATTTGTACGGTTTATATTTAAAGTCGTACATCATTACCGTTAAAGTGCATTACTATTGAATTCAATACATTTTGATTGTGTAGACTGTGGGAGGGGGGCGTGATAAAAATTATGGATTGAAAATTGAGCCGGAAATATTGAAACTTGGGAAGCACTAATCTCTTTCTCTCTCTCTCTATGTATATGCATACATTCTGAAAGCAAATATAGGATATAATTTATAGCAATGAAACGAATAAATAGAGATAAGTTTTACTTTGTAAAGCTTTTAAATGTACTTTTCACACAAAAAAAAAATACTTGAAAGAGAGAAAAGAATAATCTTTCTGTCTCTATAAACAGGTAATAATAATACACTTACGTAAGAACGGTGAACGCATTAAGTGAGAAAAATTGAATTCCTTACATTACACAGCAAATTGGCGCCAAATTTCTGTTAAGATCAAATTATCACGTTCTTTTCGACTTATTTTTTATTTGTGTCATTTTTGGAAAGAAACCAAAGAAACGGAAAGCAGCATAGGAGAAAAGGTGGTTGTGCGAGATTTTTATCGCCAATATTGGAGTTCAGAAATGTCCTTCGTTGAAATCGGGAGGCGCCAGAATGGGTGGCTACCTGAGGCTTGTTGGCTTTTAAATACATTCTTATTTCTTTAAACTTATTCAAAGGGGTCATAAGATATTTTATAACTTATGATAAAAAATAATTATGCAAGTACACGTTACTAATGTATATGCGTTGGTGTATATTTTTTTCAGCTTTAATAAATTACATAGAATCAAATATTAAGTCAAAGGCGCCATTTACGATACCTAGACTATTTATGAAACCCGGAGATGATAATTGGCGGCGCCTAAAGATTTATGGGTTTTTCTTAATGAATTTAAAATATGGAAAAAAGATTATACTGAAGTTAATTTTAGAACTATTACAATATTTTCTTAAAAAAATAATTTATTTTCTTGCTTACGACATAAACATTTTTAACGAGACATTTCACAAAATTCGATTAAAATATTACAGAACTATGCTATCCTAAAAGTCGTCGCTAACTGAGATAGTGAATTAAAAATATAGTATTAAACTATTATGGCTTAAAAATAAATATAAAATAGATAATTTATTTGATAATTGTTGTCTTCGATATATCTCTATACTATGATTAAAATTATAGTTTTGAAAGCTTATATATATACCTGCATAAATCATGGCTTTCTCTGGAGGAATAAAATCGATTCTTTACTACTCTGAACCTACTAAGACGAAATGATACAAATTACTTCTTGAAAAATTCAACTACCGATGGTCGCAAACTCGTAGCCGGTATGAGATGTGGAAGATAAAAGTAATAGTCACCAACTCATTAGTAAACTTATGAAAATTCTCTCTCTCTCTCTCTCAACAACTTCTGAAATTACGAATTTACTGATAGAAAATCTCATTATTTATATATACATACATGGATAGATATTACATTGAAGAAATATCACGTAATGACCACTTGTTTAGTACGCAGTATTATGTCATTTAAACGGCAAAGCTTTCAACTCTGTGAGTTATTGATACTACAGTGTGTTGATAGATAGTCTGATACTAAATACTCACAAATTCGTCCGGCAGTTTGCGTACATTGAAAGATCGATGACGAGTTCGAGTTTTGTAGTGTTACCACAAATATTTGATTGGATTTATGTCGAGTGATTAGGAAGTCAAGACCTGAATTGAAATGTGCCACAATGTTCCTCGAAGCGCAACTCTCTGAAGATTCGGCTTTAATGATATGGAGCATTATCCTTGTAGTAAACACCATCACTAGCCAAGATCACTGTTGATATGATGGGGATCAACTGGTTTACAATGGTGTTCACATAGAACTTTAATGTTACAGATTGTTCTATGGGGATGGTGAGACGTTGTATGCCCTTTTAAAATATCACTAACACCATAATACTGCTAATACTACCTTGTATCAAGCCAAATGGAAAACGGGGATACAAGTCCATCAATGTGATTAATGAGAAAAAAGTGACTTGAGCATTTCTACCATCCACTACTGATGTTCAATCGGACATTGCACGTGCTGTTAGCGATGGCACTCTGCCCAGGGACGAAACTCGGAATCCGGTAGCGTAGGCCCATACGTAGCTGTACACTCTGCACTGTGTGCTAAGGTCACTACTGATCTAGCTACTAGTGATACCGACACTTGTATCCCTTCGGTCAAGGCAAACTATGCTTATCAATCTCAGCAATCATTGTACCAATGGATTGTCAGCTAAAACCTGCTTTGTGAGCCCGATGGCATTCGAGGATGTGAGCAGGTGAGGCCGGCTCAGAACAGTTGGTACACATTTCAAACCTCTTGGATCCTCATTGATTTAAGGTGACCACTTAGAAAAGCGAACTAGAATAGTTTTGTTCTTATCTATTAAGACCGCGAGCCAAGGAGCCTCCAGGACGGGAGCACTGATACTAATGTTGCTCTACGGGGACAATCCAAGAGGTCTGGTGTTTAATTTTTGAGAAAATCTCCAAAAAGATGAGGGGTGCTGACCACTCTGGAGTTTTACAAGCGCCAGCCTTGGCCGAAGAGTCCGCAATCTCATTCCCTTCCAGATACACGTGGGAGGGAATCCACTGTGTGTGCAGATGAATCTGATATGACCTGGAAAGTCTTTTTAACTTGTTGAGTATTGACGCTCCAATAAATACTTGGAAAAAGTATATCGTGTATTGCTAACAATACCATCAACCTGTGTAGATACCGAAAGAGAATTTTCGACAGCTGGTAATTTTTGCGTAAAACTACGTTCCAGGCTTAATGCCAGTTCAATTAATGTATTATTTTTTTTAAGGTCACATTTCAAAATTTGTAATTGTACCATAGACTGAATAGAGATATTTACACTTTTTGTGATTTTCATGAATAAGATGTTACTTCATTTTGGGATTCTTTATATACTGTAATAATTTATTAGTTACAAAATATTTTTTGTGATATTTACAGTCTCTAATAAAACTGACAAATTAAACAACGAAACACCTGTGTTTTCTTTATTTTTCCAAAATTTCTACTACCGGTTTTAAAACTAGTATCCCAGTATTAAGATCTAAAAAATACCGAATACCGGTATTGAGCTTTTCGTCCGATATTGCAATCCCTAATTGAGGGACACACTAATGTTCAAGACGAAGCACGGAGTGGGCGTTTTTCTGTAGTAAATAATGGTTTAATTGAAAAGAGAATAGGAAAAGTCATGAAAACAGACGGTTCACAATAAGATTGCTATGTGTGCGTTTCCACAAAGAGCTGTTCAGGAATGGTTTTCCTCACTGTCAGCATCTTTTATGGAAGAGGGCATAGACAGGTTGGTTTCCCGATACGACAATTGTCTGAGCAATGATAATTATGAGGGGAAAAAAAGCTTTCTAACATGCTGTTTTATGCAAAAATAAATCTTGTTTTGAAAAAAAAAAATTATGCGAGTTTTGCCAAAACGGTGTTTAGTTTCTGTGGACACTTCTCGTATATAATATTAAAAATCAAACGGTGTAATAAGTATAGTTCATATGCATTGTTTTCCAAGAACAAGTTTCAGTCATAGTCTAAAGATGGAATTTTTTTTTTGGTAAAATAAAAACAAAAATATACCAAGAACTTCTATTTTTATTGTGACATACATTGAATGCAGTAAACTAACTAATAATTATATTCACTAAAATTTTATTTGTGATTCGCAGTTAAATATGTTTTGTTTGATTTTTTTTGTTCACTAATATTTCCAAAGAAACTTCAAATCAAAATATTAAAAGATTACTTAAAGTGTTTTTAATAATAATAATGTAAAAAAGGAGCTCTCTGGATTGCAAAATGTTAATTCTTGACAAAACTGATAAAGAACTCTTAGGATTTATACACTGATTGAAAGCATTCTGTATTTATTTAGTTTTAAAAAGTATATTTCCAACAAACAGCAAGAGAATTAAAATTTCCTGTACGAAAATAATACTGATGATATATTAATATATACATGCATGCATGCATACATACGAAGAAATTCTGTGCTTTTTCATTACTGATATCACCTCAGCTTTCTTTCTTGGCCATTTTTCCCCTGAGAAAAAAAACCTTCTTCCTTTTTTTCCCTTCAAAACTGGCGGCTTTTAAATAAGAGACTTAAATGAGCAAGTCGTCAACCAGTCGTATCCATTACATTTATTTCCAAGTAATTGGGCATTTCCTTATGATGTCATGTAATGAAATATACATTTCTTCAAGCAGATTGAATGCAGATTCAGGATTAGAAAGATAAGAGCAATTGCGTGCGACTTAAAGTCTTAAGAGAAAATTAAAACACTAGAACTAAAGGAAGAATCAAAGCTCTCTTTCGCAACTACAATATATATATTTTTTCCTTTTGCGGAGTATTTTTAGATTTTTGCTTAAATGCTTCAAAAAGTGGGTTACGGCTTTTATATTTAACTAAGTCAAAAATTCTTTTCATTTTAAGACATAATTTTATGATGAAACGTTTAAATTTTTTGAATATTTCAGAAAGATCAATATTTTAATCATACATTATTTAAGCCATGAACAATGCATTTAGAACAATTCCTCATTTACATCATAACCTTATTGTATACCAACCATTTTGAAACTGAAAACTATACAATATTTCTCAGTGTTTTCCCCCCTGACATTAAAATAGTGTTTATATTAAACATAAAAGTAGCGTTAGTGTTTATATTAAAGCCGAGCACTTTAAAAACACAATGACTACTGGCTACATACTGCGAAATTTTGAATCGTAGTTTGGTAAAGAGGATGATTCCATTTTCCTTTCTAATCGCAGAACATAAGAGGGGTACATTTAGTTTTTTATAATTTCCACAATATATATAAATTAAGATTTAACTTTGAATACTAACTATAAATATAGCATATTACAATCCTTAATATCCCACATTAAATACTTGGCTAAAATCTGAACACAAGCCCTCATAATTTGATATGACCATATGTGGCCAGAATCCTAATCTGCCTAAATTAAAAAATACAATTTTCTTTAAAAAAAATAAAAAAAAAAAACGTTAATTTGCATTTCTGGGACTACTACTCCAATTATTTTTTAGATGCATGAGAAATTTTCAATGGATAAAACATGAACTAATGTGATTCAATATTTTATTTTATTGTAAGTACTTAAACATTATATATATAAATGAACTATTAAGATTATTACTGCTTGTATGTAAGATATTTAAAATTTATGATAGCTTTTTGAATTATTTTGTGTAATCCAGAGTGTATTTTACATAAGAAATATACTCTAAATAAAGTAATGAATAGTGTTCAGAAACCAGTTCTTATCAATATTAGTTCATAACCTTTTATTTTTGTTTAAAAAAAGCCATACATTTTTTTTAACATTTTGGTAATTAACGGACTAGCAAATTTCACACTGTCTGTTAGGACTCTCAAAAATGTGCTAGTCTGTACTGTCCATTTGTACTTTACAATATATATCGTTACTCTAACATTTAATAACGTGACTTAAATAAAGTTCATCTTTTAAGGTAGGTTTATCCGGGACCTGGGGGCCTCATATGACCCTAAGTAAGCAAAGATGGGAGCTTGTGTCTGAAGAAATATTAGTATCCCATCTTGATGATTAATTTTTTGTGACCTTTTTACTATTTTTATTTGAAGACAATGAGCGCGTGACGCTTGATATATCATAAATTTCGTTGTTTGCACTGATTTTCAAAAGCCAGCATAAACAGAAGATCACGTGTGTTTGGGTAAAGAATGACTTGTTAAGAGCGGAAAAGATTGAGCGTTGGCATCCATGGTGATAGTTTTAAATTAAAGATGATATGCCTGTCTTGTACTTGCATAAACAAAACAAGAACTCATAATTTTCTTATGAAATTGAACATATTTTCTCCCCTTAATTCTCAATAAATTAAGCTAGTCTGAGCCGATCCTCAAAATTATCATCTGCGTATTAATACTGGCTGGAATGCTAAGACTTGAGGAAACAAACTGGCTTGAGTTTTAACATTTTTGGTAAATTGCACTGCTCATTTAGATGACTCAACATGCTCATTCAAGGTAAAAACAACTTATCTGTACAATGTCTCAAACCATAAGCACGTTTGGAAAAAAATCTGAAATTATGGCAAGACCAAATAAATATGAGCATTTTGTTCTTAACACCCTTTTATAAACTTCCCTTGTATGCAACCGAATCTTAAGACTCAATTTTTACCCTTTCTTAAAATATCAGATTAATTCGAAGTTTTCATCATTTGTCCAGGACCGATGACAATACAATAGTTTAATAGTTTTGTTCCATTGTCCTGATTGGGATCATCAGGATTAACGATTTTACATTTTCAGATCCCATCCCGCATCAGGCGACTAATTTCAGATCCCATTCCCAGATTTGGCGACTAAAAGATTAAGTTACAATTTAGTTAGAATACCTATAAAAGACTATTTCTTAATTTTCTATTATTTCATTTCAACAATCGGTAAAACACAATCCTAAAGACAGCTTAAAATACACTACCATAATTTTCGATTCGCAGAATGCTCGAAAAGGTAATCATGTTTTTTCTTTCAATTCTATTTACATTCGACATACACATGTTGGCATAAATTTTCAAACGGAATGTATAAAATTGCACTCAGGCATCCACTTTGTTGGATTAATATAAATCACAACTGTCCAGAGAAAATTTCTCTTGCAGCACAGTCCTGCGTTATTCATGTCATTACTGTTTGGAAATACGCAATTTTGTGAAATAACTATTTTCGAGCGTGACGCACATTGAGAGTAAAATCGGAATCAAAATGTCAGAAGAGAACCTAGAGAACTCCTTATTCGAGAGAAATACAATAACTTTAATAGAATTGGATATCATTTCTATGCATTATTTTTCCAGATTCAAAGTCAAACATCACTTTGATTTATGATTCTTACTTACTTTACCATAAAATTTTCAAGGAAATTTTATATGGAAATATATCAATATATAATAATATCAAAATAATTCTGTCTCGCAGTTTTTATAATAAAAGAGCATAAATTAATAAATTGTAAATATGTATTTTAAGCTCATCAGCTGTCATTAGTGTTAGATATATTTTGTGCCCCCCTCCCTCCCCTGAAAAAAACATAGTCTTTCTCTCTAACGTGGTGATTCAGGTAAGCTAAAAGTCTGACCTTGCTTAAATCACAGTCTTGAGGTCGTTTGCTATTTTAGTCACTTATATATATATATATATATATATATATGTGTGTGTGTGTTTCATTTAATTTTGAGCGTTCTTATTATTGATCGAGAGTTGTGTGTTGAATACTATCTACTATAATGAAATATTCAGTAATTTTGAGGTTCTGTAATTCTGAATTGGTCAATAGCGTAACTACGGGAAAACGTGAATCTTGAAGCAATTGTTGCTGCCAATGATTAAGCACTTTGTATATCATGCCAAGCCCTTGCAACTTTTTTTTTTAATATTTAGAGTATTTATGAACATGTAATTACACCAACTTGTAGGTTCATATAATTACAATGTTCGAGAATCAATAATTAAAGTATTTCTTTGATATTTTTGATTCTTTTAATATTAACGTTTTACTACGCAAGTTATGCCTGCCACGTTTTCGTCTCTGAGAGTACTCTAAATGAGGGATATTTCATAAGCCTCATTTAGGAAATCTCGTTATAAAATAGAAGCATACTTAAAAAATATAAAAGTATAAGTAAAGAAAAATATTCATTTGAAATTTACTTAGCTATATGCAAATGTATTAAAAAGTTCCATTAAGAAGTTAATGCGAAGTGTTAAGGCAAAAAAAAGAAGAACTGAGACATTAAACTTATTTAAACCTTTTTCTAAGCAGTGAATTTAGATATTTCTCTCGTGCTTAACATTTAAAACAACTGATTATATTTATAATGTTGATCTGAAAAGTTCAATATATCCTTGAATGGAAAACTCTTAAGAGTTTAGTTTATTGAGAACCTGTTATTAAGGCTAATTAAGGCTTCTTTAAATTCATGGCATGATTTTTTAAAAGTAGTATTTGAATATGTGGAGTACGTATCTTAGTGATTGTATTAATGATAGTTAAACAGAATTTTAAAAAAATAACTAAAATCTGAAATTAAATTTAGTAAATACTATTTAAATGATTTAATTTAAAGTCGATTTTTATACTGGTTAATTTAACATTAGAAATTATTTTAAGAGCATTTGTATATATATATATATATATTAAAAAGTATATATATATATACTTTTTAAACATATTATTTATTATTATTAATTTTTGGAAAAATATTACAAATTGAATAAAAAAAGATTGTGATTTTGTAAAGTAATTATTTTAAAGAAAATGGCATTTGACTAAACTGGGAGATTGAAATGCAAAATAATTCCTTTTGGAAGAAAATAGATCTATTTAATTGAGGCAGAGCATTCAATATATAAGTCTAAAACGCATCGATGCATGTAATACGTGATTATTTGTTATACGCTCTCTATAATCGGCAAATATTCAATATTTATTTTAAACTTTACTTAATTTCTTTAGTAATCACTCACATTACTAGAAACTTTTGTTCCATTTATATATAGTACACATACATGAATCGATGCCTGAAATTTATTCATTTCTTAATGGCACGATAGCCCAGGGTGGGCCTTCGCCTTCCTAAGAATTTCATTCTAAGCTGTCCTGTTCTTGGCCTGACTTTTCTAGTATCTGACATTAATAGTTTTTAGATCTTTTTCTAGGTAATAGATCCACTGGAGTCTAGGTATTTCTCTCTTTTTCCAGTACCATAAGGTCTAGTCACGAAAATCTTTTTTGTAACTAGAATTTCGGTTAAAATGGTGTCCTGCCCATTTTATAACCTTTGTACTGCAATTAATTTGACAATATCTGGTTTTTTAAAAAGTTTATAAATTTCTAAATGAGCTCTTTATCTCCAAATATTATCGCATTTTTAACCTCCAAAAATACTTCTAAAGAATCTTCTTTCAAATACAGGAATACTGTTTCTTTGTCTCACTAAGTCATTGCCCACGTTTCTGGAGTATATGTGAGAATGGTCCGTCTTAAAGCTTTTTAAATAGGTAATTTGATCTTCTTCTAATTAAAAATTGTATTTTAAATATTTCCGAAGTCAAACACACCTGTTACCAGCAGTGACTCTATTGTGAACCTCTGGGGTTATGTTATTATGTTCTGTTCAGAGCCGAATTATGAAACTATTGACCACTTGCTTCAAATCTGTATTCTGGTATCCTTAAAATTATATCCAAATAAATAAACCGTATAATATTTGCATAATATTTTGATGTTGTATAGATATAAACCCCTTCATTATTTAAAATATTCAACACGTCTTAAATAAATATTCATGGTTCTAAACTTTTAGTAATGTATATTCATTCTTTTAAACTTTTAATATCATATAAATAAACACAAAATCTCTCCTTTTTTAATTATTGAAATGTGATCTAAGAATCACGAGTATTTTTCATTATCAACTTATTTCTTGTTCCTATAGGTTTTATAAATTTTTTCAAAATAATTCCAACCGATTCATTTCAATAATTTTTATTAGAGTAGATTTGAGATAAATTCTTTTTTTTCCAATATATATATTTCAAATATTTTTATTAACATTTATTGAAAAATAATTTATAAAGTTAATGTTAGTGTTTATTTATTGCATTCACATAAGTAAGAAGGAAGTAAAGCATTTAGTACTTAGATATAATATTAAAAGTATATTGTGTACTAATAAAGTAGCACATTATACCTTTATAATATTGACGCATATAGAATGCTATTAAAATATTATAAAATTAATTTTTATCACTCTAAAACATTACATGATTTTTTAAAACATTTCATGATCGATTATTTATTAGTACAGTCTAGTTTTGATGAAACTGAACTGATTTAAATAAGAGTTTAAGTTGTTTTATATTCATATTATATTTTTTTTTCAAAATTCATCTAAATTTCCGACTATGAAAAGAATGAATTTGAAATTAGTTAAGAAAAATGTCATGAAAAATCTGTTTCCAATATGTTATAAACTAACACTGTAAATGCCTCCTTCGTTTTAAATTTGCTACAGAAACCAATTTCTATTTTTAATTTACGAAACATTCAACTTAAAATGCAATCTACCTTAAATAAAATAGATAAACTTCAATAAAACACATTTTAGATTTCAATCGTTATGCAACGGCCAGAATCATTTCATCAACAGTAATTTTGAAAATATTTTCTTATTATTATCTTCTTTTTCATAACAAACGAAACATCTGATTGTTTAACTAATTATTTTGGGATTGATATTTCAAACGTGCAAAGAGAAGCTGACGAATTAAACATCTGCGTGTGTGTTTTTTAAATGAAATAATTTCATCTCAGTTCACATCTCCCGGATTTATTTATTTTATAGTAGAGAATAACATTTAATTAGGAACATTTTTGAACAAATAGTATAAAGGCCTCAGAAAGAAGCTAATAGAAATTTATACGTGCATGCAGTGTGAGATTCAACATGTGAAGATTTTAATTGCATTTAGTAGATAACATTCGAAATATTCCCAGTTGATTGAAAAAAATAACACTAAGTTCTATTTGAAAAGAAGAAACACGATTAAAAGGATTAATTCTTTCTCTAATACTCTCTTGTTTTGTATGTTTTTAACTTCATATAAATTCATTAAATTAAAACTGAAGTTGTTATGTTGAACTTGGACGTATCCTTTAAGGTAATCAAAATTACAAAGTAATATTTTCAATATTTATTAAAACAAAAATATATTTAATGTAAGTTTCTTGTAGCGGATGGGTTTTTACTGAATATGATTTAATTTAAACTATTTAAACCATTTAATTTTCGCTTAGTTCCATCAGCCCCTTAACCAGATAGTTGTTTTGCCCAAAATGATGGAAAGGAAAGGCATGTTTTTTTTATTGCATATAACTAAGAATAATACTTGATAAAATAAGAAACATTAAAAAATTTTATTTAAATTTTAAATTTCATAGTTTTTACAATATTTTTTTTTATAATTGGAGAACACAAACAACCCCTAAATATTTGCTTTTTAAATGTGCACTCTGCATGCCATGAAGAATGTTTCGTATATTTTAAAAGATTTTTTTTCAGAATCTGGCATTAACATTTTTATCGTACTCAGATTTAGAGCGGGCTCTGCATTCCTGTATGCAATTTTTAGGTAAGTTAACTTTTTCTCATAATGGATTTAGATTTCATTTATTATCCATTATTTTCAATAGGTTTTTGCTCAGTATTATTAACAAAAAGGGGGAAGGTTGGCTGGCCACCAAACATGTTCAACCCACTTTTATATATATATATGAGCTGTCCTAAGTCAGTAATGTTGATAATACTGTAGCATCTATTCTTTTATGTTTTTATATTAAACTCTGTTATTTTAATTTTTCAAATCTCCTTTTAAATTCTGTTGTCTGGTTATCTTGCAATTTCAATTCTTTTCAGTTTTAATCATGTTTATTCATCTCTCTCTTGTAGAGAAATTTTGATTATATATATTCATGCACACACAATTTGATGCATTGTACTTCAATCGGGACAGATACATATTTATCTTTTCATTTTCATTTCTTCTCAAGCAACAAGCTGCAAATTGTCTTGCCGATTCCTGTTCCTCATCAAAAATTTTCAAAAATCTATATTCCTACTTTCGCTTTCCTTTCTTTTAAAGAATAATATAATCTAATAATATAATCTCACTGTAAAAATCAAACACAGAAGAAAAAAATCCTTTCCCGTACAGCATCTTGGCTAGCCGGTTGTGGTCTGCAATCGATAGTCCTTACGATGAACGGGCAAAATGATTAAGGATTTAATCTACAATTTTAAATTATAGACATATAAAAAAATAAGAGGGAGAATATATGACAAAAAAAGTTAAGCATTTTATCGTACTTCAAAAATTAATTGCTTTAAAGTAAAGTTCAAAACCTTGAGAATAATTTTTTGTTATATAATATAAAATTAGTTTCGAAAAATTACATTCAAGGCACGTGAAACAAATATATTTATAACTTAATTATCCCTTTACAAATATTTGTAGGCATTATTATTATACTTATGTACACATTATTTCAAGTAAGTATAAAAAAAATATAAAAATACAATGCATTCATTGTCATTTAAATAAAGGAATAATTAGGAACTATTTCGTTCGATTGAATAATCAATCAGTCTGTTACATATTAGACATCAAATTCTCTTTTATTAAACTATATTTGTTCTTCGGAAAATCAATTTCCATTACCCAATGCATATAGTTGCTTGTATATTGTTTTTAAGTAGTTATTAATGCAATTTAAACTCATGTGTGAATAAAAAGAGCTCATCTGGCAAACAATTATGGAGGTAAGCGATTCTCTCTCTCTCTCTCTCTATAAAAATAAATAGGTACTTTACAGAATGTTAAACTTCTGTATCTTACAAGTTGAAATGCCTGGTACTGCTTACCAAACGACTATCATGGAGTAGTATTTTGAAATAGTTCTTTCAGGAAATACATCACTTTATACGCAAATAAAGTAGACACTGATTAGACATATTTGATAGAGTAAAATGAATTTACTTGATTCATTTTACAAGTGATGAAACTATCGTGTAAATTTCTTGTTTTTTTTCATGACCTCTTATTGTATTCACTCTTTCGTACAAGTTCTAACAAAAGCAATATAAGAACTTTCGTCAAATTAGATAATTGTGAAGATTGTATAAATTTATAGAATTCTATAAAAATGTTTTGAAATGGCTCACGATCTTTTTTGATTAATCATTTATCAGTTTCAATTATTCAAACTTGCATATATAAAATTATAATACCTCCAGAGAAAAACCAATTACTGCTTGCATTGTGGAGATAGCTGAAAATGAACTTCTTGCATATTATTCTGCATATAAGAAACTCTAGAAAAAAATGCAATGACTCTACTTGATATGCATGAGTATAATAATTAGATATACTTATACATTTTAATAAGAAATATGTTGTAGTTTCTTGGTTTTCTCAATTTTAAATTCCGTGAGATTTCTTCGAAATCTAATTACAAGTATTATTCCCGTTACATTTATCATATATTACGTGTAATTGGATATCTGACTGGTATTAAAATAATATAACTTCACTATTCATGAAAGAGACTGAAAAGCTAATAAGAGTTGAATGAATAATAGAATACGATTGATAAATGTTAGATTATCCATCTATTTCATAGATGCAATTACAGAAAGTAATAATTTCTATAGAATTCACTTCAGATTTATATTGCATTTGAGAATACATTATTATTACATATATATATTGATTTAAATAAATAATATACTTCTTTCCAGAATAATAATGGTTTTAATACCTTGATTAAATAAGTACTAGTTTATTTAAAGGCTGTTTAATATTATATTAAGTTAAAACGACAGCTCTAATTTGTTATAATTTTTTATTTACCCCCTCCATGTGCTGTAATTAATTTCTGATATTGTTTAGGTACACAGTTAGACACCGAATATTCTCTATTATTTTATCACAAAAAGCTTAAAAAATATTTTAATCCTCTTTAATTTTACAGTTTTGTTACTTTATTCATGAATAATTAAAAAGAGATTCCACACACACCACACACCACACACACACACACCCCACACCACACACACACACACACACACACACACACACACACACACCACACACACACACACACACACCACGCACACGCACACACGCACGCACACACACGCACACACACGCACGCACCACACCAATAATGTTATTGGGATATGAAAAAAATGAGTTTTGTTGTTTTATATGTTGTTTAGTAAAAAACAACAACTCTCTTATCAAAGACTTATTATTTTCAACTGTTTGTGGAGCTTTGAAATAAACAAACGGAGTGATTTTCCCAATAAAAGAAGGCGGGATACTTTTTAAGATCAATAAACGGAGTCAATTTTCTTACACAGCAATTACAGATGTCAAAATGCGATAGCACTATTTTACCTTCTTTGATTGGGAAAATGTGTATTATATGTCATTGAGCTGCTACGTTAATGGTTTTAAACTGCAAGGCGTGGTACAAGAACTGGTTCTCGCTTCACTTTGCCTTTGCTTCAAGATTATCCATGGTGAAAACTGGGCGGAATTATATACTTGGATCTACAGCAAAGGGGTATAAATGTTTCTTGATTGGTATTTTCGAAGCGTAAAATCGACGTTATGTATTACGGATTCTCATCACGAGTTAATTTACTGTTTCTTATCGAACATCTGTCTGGTTCCTAAAGGCTTAAAAATGGGAAATTTGTTTAATTAATCTTCATGGGATTTTCTGATATACTTAATAATACTCTTATATTTATACCATGTCCAGACTTTGATCGTATTTCGGGGATCTATGTCTTAAGAATCTGTTCCTTTTTCGACTTGAATCTATCAGTGTTTTTCTCTGTGCAATATTCTTCGTCGTATTTCGTTTCCTATACTTAAATATGTTAAGTTGAATCCATTTTGAATTAAACTAGAAAAAATTACTATAAATTTCCTGCTTCTAAATTTAAGGATGACACGTTATTCTATAATCATATGATTTTTTTTAAATGTTATAGTTTTTTTATTGTTAAAATTAGGTTTGTGTTTTAATTTTTTTCTCTTCTTTAAAAATAACAGATAGTGGCAATCCCAAGTTTGATTGTCTTAGGCGTATCATGGGAAAAAAAATTTTTTTTTCAAATAAATTTTTTTTCCAAGTAAGTCAGGAATTGGAATGGAATAATTTTTTGGTATACTTAAGTAGTATCGCAATCGCGCGCGTATTGGCCTAAATGATATAGAACGAAGTATATGGTTGCCAAATCAGTGAGTACGGCAAATGCGAAATTAGGGTTGAAAACTTGGCGAGTTACCTTGAACGTTGGCATAGTTGCAATAGTACGTAAGTACCACAAATTTTTGAACAAACAAATTATTTAAACTAAATATTGATAATGAGTGAAGAAATAAATATAAATGAATCTGGGAAAAACTGTAGATTAACAAAATATTTGAATATGAAACATACTGAGAAAGTTTATCTAGAAATGAAGGCTAGAATTTATATCACTAAAGCCAGCACTTTTAAAAAGTTAATTCAAATGAGAGTAAATCATACACCGTTAACCAATTTCTTCAACTATAAAAACGTGGCTAATTCAAAAAACCGAGCTAAATGTTACCAGTTCTGGTTTATCCATGGGGAGATAGGGGCGGGGCTGGAAGGGCCCAGATAAGCTAGACTTAGCCAGATTTTCTTGTTATAAATTTCCATCCGTCACTGCCAAGGGGGCCTGTAGATCTTTTGCTCCCAGGGCCCGAAATGAGCTAAAATCAGCACTGATTCTTCATATTATTCTTGAAAATACACGAGAACGGTTGTCCATTTTTGTATGCATGTCGCGACATTTGGCATCATCTTTGGATTTGAAAAATTTGGACGACGGTGTAATAAGTAATTGCCCAAATTTCCAATACAAAATATTATGCAAGAACATGAAAAGAAGGATTAAAGAAGTAAACACGAAAAAAATAATAAATTAATGGCGAAATGAAAATTCTTCTGATATGTTTTGTTACATAAGAATTCATTTTTATAATTTGTAACAACTTTATCTGATTAGCTTTCTGTGGGAAACGATAATGCATTAACTTACAGAAGTAAATCGTTATTCATTTTCATAAAAAAATGCTTTTTATCCATACAAAGTCTCATAAACTTTTTATTTAGAAAGCAAAATTTTCTAAACGAAAATATAACAATTCATCATACATGTTACAACAATTAATTATATATTTTATCAATGTATGTTTTTAAGAATATTTCCCACACTAAGAAAAATAAATTTATATCCCTTATTATTCTGAAAGTATAACAATTTTTTTCAAAAGGATTTAAAACTGAAAGAAATATATATAGAGAGAGAAAAAGAAAGAAAACCATAAAAATTAAAATTTAAGGCTGCATGCAAGTCAGGTAAACGTGTTTATCAAGTTGGCGCCACATTTTTCTGAGATTGTGCTCCTTTAGAGATATTTTAAGTTGAATGGCAGTTGTGTCGTGACAGGTATTTTATGACACATGTTGAACACGATTAACTTTTAGAATACAGTAACTAGACTTTCTTGGAACAAATATCCCGAATGAGCTTTAAAAGAGTATTTAAAGAAAACAGTTTTTTATAAGCCTCGTTTAATTTATGGTTCTGTTCACCTCAGTTTTTAGCCAATTGATTCAAACAGATTTCAATTGATTTATAATCGTATTTACCGAGTAAAGAATGATTTTCAATCAACTTTTGTTGATAGAGTTGATGATAATGGCTTCTTTTCCATTTTTTTCTCTTTATTCATTACTTAATCTTTTATTCATTCCTTAAAGCTCTCAGTAATTTGTTTCTTATTTATTACTTGGAATAAAATAAACAAACAACCCAGTCCAAATTAAATGAGCCAGATATTTATTATAGCTGCAGCTAAGTTAGGTTTGTTTTTCTTATTTAAAAAAAAAACAATTTAATGACTGTTTAAACATTTTTTAAAAATTTTTATTTAAAAAATTTTTTTAGCAGAATTTTTTAAATTTTCTTTTGCATTTGTTTAGTTTATAATTATTTGTCTTACATATTTATAAGAACTTTTTCGCATCATTTTATGTATGAAAAATTATAGCAGCTAAGTTAGGTTTTTTTCTTATTTTAAAAAAATTTAATGACTGTTTAAACATTTTTTTTTAAAATTTTTATTTAAAAAAATTTTTTAGCAGAAATTTTTTTACTTTCTTTTGCATTTGTTTAGTTTATAATTATTTGTCTTACACATTTATAAGAACTTTTATGTAGTGAAAAGGTGCATTGATAAAATGACTTTTTAACTGTTGATGAAATTGGGAAATAACTACACATATACTAAATAGATAAAATAAATAAATAAGATTTGAATTTATTAAAAACTAGACCATAATTTTGATTTATTTGTTTCATCAATGCGATATTTAATGTTATTTCTTGTTACATTTATCAATGAACTAAGTCCTCACGTTAGATTCACGTCGAATTTCAGAGATAGCGGTACCAGCCAAGGTGCTGTATGCATGATTTGAAACATATTCAAAATTAAGAAGTACGTCACATACAGCCTATATTCTAAATCGAATTACTAGGTTAATAAGCAATAAATAAACTCTTCTGGTATCTCCAGCACCATTATTGAACTTTAAACGAATGGTAATATAATTGCTTGGTTTGATGAATCACGTTTTTATTTCTTTCGGGCAGATATATATCTACGAGTCAGAAGAAAACTCTATGTATAACTGTAGACTTTACACCAGCGTTTCAAGTGTGATAACCCTATGAGGGGGCGCAAGCATATTAAAAAGTCGGAAAAAAAAGATTAATTTAAAAATTTTTAATTTTTTAAAAGTAAACAAACAAAATATTTTCTTTCGTAATAAAAATAGAGTACACAATTACACTGGTATAATACACTTATAAATGTATTAATACTGCGCAATGTATTTTATAATTAGTTTAACATTACTAAGTTAAGAAAAAAATTAAAATTACCAGTGCCCACATAGACTTGTCATACATAAAATTATATACTTAAAATAACACTTACTTTGATAGTTTGTATGGCTTATAAATAACCCCTTAAATGCCGATTAAAAATCACTCACTTCGCCCACTGTTCACTACAGAGGTTCCCAAACATTTTGGCCCCATAGACCCCTTGCCATATTTTTCACTTTTGGGTAGACCCCCTACTTACCTAATATTTGAAATTTTGCAAATTCATCAACTTAAATGTGATTTTGACAGCTGGTAAAGAGCTACTTACTTTAAAATATTTAAATTTCTAACTGTCGTGTAGTACAGTGTTTAAAAATTAAGAAAAATGTTAATTAATTAAATCAAAATTTAATTAATGCATAAAATAACTATTACATAAATTAACTGAGCAACAAACAAATGTTTTTAGTGTGAGGGATGAATCTGGGGATTCAATAATACATTTTCAACATTTCGTATCAGTCTTGTCAGGTTCATCCTAAATATCTCCTCGGTTAATAGTGTCCAGCCATTTCTTCATTTCTTTTTGTTTTTGTTTTAGAGTTTGGCAACGTGCTGAAACTCCTCAGTTGAAAAAGCAA
>BMAO01006967.1:0-25835 GCA_019973975.1 Trichonephila clavata | reverse complement strand
GGAATAGGAATTAGAAATTTTCCCTGTTATGACGTCTCCCTGCCAAATATCAAAAAATGGTGAAATTTTTTTATTGCAATAACTTTTGATCTCAATTGAAATTTTGAAAAGCGCTACATGTATTCGTGATCAGCGTCGGATTTTACATAAGAAAAATTGAGTTTGGTTGGAATAGGAGTTAGAAATTTTTCCTGTTCATGACGTCTCCCCTGCCAAATATCCAAAAAATGTGAAATTTTTTATTGCAATAACTTTTGATCTAATTGAAATTTTGAAAAGCGCTACATGTATTCGTGATCAGCGTCGGATTTTACATAAGAAAATTGAGTTTGGTTGGAATAGGAGTTAGAAATTTTTCCCTGTTCATGACGTCTCCCCTGCCAAATATCCAAAAAATGTGAAAATTTTTTATTGCAATAACTTTTGATCTAATTGAAATTTTGAAAAGCGCTACATGTATTCGTGATCAGCGTCGGATTTTACATAAGAAAATTGAGTTTGGTTGGAATAGGAGTTAGAAATTTTTTCCCTGTTCATGACGTCTCCCCTGCCAAATATCCAAAAAATGTGAAATTTTTTATTGCAATAACTTTTGATCTAATTGAAATTTTGAAAAGCGCTACATGTATTCGTGATCAGCGTCGGATTTTACATAAGAAAATTGAGTTTGGTTGGAATAGGAGTTAGAAATTTTTTCCCTGTTCATGACGTCTCCCCTGCCAAATATCCAAAAAATGTGAAATTTTTTATTGCAATAACTTTTGATCTAATTGAAATTTTGAAAAGCGCTACATGTATTCGTGATCAGCGTCGGATTTTACATAAGAAAATTGAGTTTGGTTGGAATAGGAGTTAGAAATTTTTTCCCTGTTCATGACGTCTCCCCTGCCAAATATCCAAAAAATGTGAAAATTTTTTATTGCAATAACTTTTGATCTAATTGAAATTTTGAAAAGCGCTACATGTATTCGTGATCAGCGTCGGATTTTACATAAGAAAATTGAGTTTGGTTGGAATAGGAGTTAGAAATTTTTTCCCTGTTCATGACGTCTCCCCTGCCAAATATCCAAAAAATGTGAAAATTTTTTATTGCAATAACTTTTGATCTAATTGAAATTTTGAAAAGCGCTACATGTATTCGTGATCAGCGTCGGATTTTACATAAGAAAATTGAGTTTGGTTGGAATAGGAGTTAGAAATTTTTTCCCTGTTCATGACGTCTCCCCTGCCAAATATCCAAAAAATGTGAAATTTTTTATTGCAATAACTTTTGATCTAATTGAAATTTTGAAAAGCGCTACATGTATTCGTGATCAGCGTCGGATTTTACATAAGAAAATTGAGTTTGGTTGGAATAGGAGTTAGAAATTTTTTCCCTGTTCATGACGTCTCCCCTGCCAAATATCCAAAAAATGTGAAAATTTTTTATTGCAATAACTTTTGATCTAATTGAAATTTTGAAAAGCGCTACATGTATTCGTGATCAGCGTCGGATTTTACATAAGAAAATTGAGTTTGGTTGGAATAGGAGTTAGAAATTTTTTCCCTGTTCATGACGTCTCCCCTGCCAAATATCCAAAAAATGTGAAATTTTTTATTGCAATAACTTTTGATCTAATTGAAATTTTGAAAAGCGCTACATGTATTCGTGATCAGCGTCGGATTTTACATAAGAAAATTGAGTTTGGTTGGAATAGGAGTTAGAAATTTTTTCCCTGTTCATGACGTCTCCCCTGCCAAATATCCAAAAAATGTGAAATTTTTTATTGCAATAACTTTTGATCTAATTGAAATTTTGAAAAGCGCTACATGTATTCGTGATCAGCGTCGGATTTTACATAAGAAAATTGAGTTTGGTTGGAATAGGAGTTAGAAATTTTTCCCTGTTCATGACGTCTCCCCTGCCAAATATCCAAAAAATGTGAAATTTTTTATTGCAATAACTTTTGATCTAATTGAAATTTTGAAAAGCGCTACATGTATTCGTGATCAGCGTCGGATTTTACATAAGAAAATTGAGTTTGGTTGGAATAGGAGTTAGAAATTTTTTCCCTGTTCATGACGTCTCCCCTGCCAAATATCCAAAAAATGTGAAAATTTTTTATTGCAATAACTTTTGATCTAATTGAAATTTTGAAAAGCGCTACATGTATTCGTGATCAGCGTCGGATTTTACATAAGAAAATTGAGTTTGGTTGGAATAGGAGTTAGAAATTTTTTCCCTGTTCATGACGTCTCCCCTGCCAAATATCCAAAAAATGTGAAAATTTTTTATTGCAATAACTTTTGATCTAATTGAAATTTTGAAAAGCGCTACATGTATTCGTGATCAGCGTCGGATTTTACATAAGAAAATTGAGTTTGGTTGGAATAGGAGTTAGAAATTTTTCCCTGTTCATGACGTCTCCCCTGCCAAATATCCAAAAAATGTGAAAATTTTTTATTGCAATAACTTTTGATCTAATTGAAATTTTGAAAAGCGCTACATGTATTCGTGATCAGCGTCGGATTTTACATAAGAAAATTGAGTTTGGTTGGAATAGGAGTTAGAAATTTTTTCCCTGTTCATGACGTCTCCCCTGCCAAATATCCAAAAAATGTGAAATTTTTTATTGCAATAACTTTTGATCTAATTGAAATTTTGAAAAGCGCTACATGTATTCGTGATCAGCGTCGGATTTTACATAAGAAAATTGAGTTTGGTTGGAATAGGAGTTAGAAATTTTTTCCCTGTTCATGACGTCTCCCCTGCCAAATATCCAAAAAATGTGAAAATTTTTTATTGCAATAACTTTTGATCTAATTGAAATTTTGAAAAGCGCTACATGTATTCGTGATCAGCGTCGGATTTTACATAAGAAAATTGAGTTTGGTTGGAATAGGAGTTAGAAATTTTTTCCCTGTTCATGACGTCTCCCCTGCCAAATATCCAAAAAATGTGAAAATTTTTTATTGCAATAACTTTTGATCTAATTGAAATTTTGAAAAGCGCTACATGTATTCGTGATCAGCGTCGGATTTTACATAAGAAAATTGAGTTTGGTTGGAATAGGAGTTAGAAATTTTTTCCCTGTTCATGACGTCTCCCCTGCCAAATATCCAAAAAATGTGAAAATTTTTTATTGCAATAACTTTTGATCTAATTGAAATTTTGAAAAGCGCTACATGTATTCGTGATCAGCGTCGGATTTTACATAAGAAAATTGAGTTTGGTTGGAATAGGAGTTAGAAATTTTTTCCCTGTTCATGACGTCTCCCCTGCCAAATATCCAAAAAATGTGAAAATTTTTTATTGCAATAACTTTTGATCTAATTGAAATTTTGAAAAGCGCTACATGTATTCGTGATCAGCGTCGGATTTTACATAAGAAAATTGAGTTTGGTTGGAATAGGAGTTAGAAATTTTTTCCCTGTTCATGACGTCTCCCCTGCCAAATATCCAAAAAATGTGAAATTTTTTATTGCAATAACTTTTGATCTAATTGAAATTTTGAAAAGCGCTACATGTATTCGTGATCAGCGTCGGATTTTACATAAGAAAATTGAGTTTGGTTGGAATAGGAGTTAGAAATTTTTTCCCTGTTCATGACGTCTCCCCTGCCAAATATCCAAAAAATGTGAAAATTTTTATTGCAATAACTTTTGATCTAATTGAAATTTTGAAAAGCGCTACATGTATTCGTGATCAGCGTCGGATTTTACATAAGAAAATTGAGTTTGGTTGGAATAGGAGTTAGAAATTTTTTCCCTGTTCATGACGTCTCCCCTGCCAAATATCCAAAAAATGTGAAAATTTTTTATTGCAATAACTTTTGATCTAATTGAAATTTTGAAAAGCGCTACATGTATTCGTGATCAGCGTCGGATTTTACATAAGAAAATTGAGTTTGGTTGGAATAGGAGTTAGAAATTGTTTCCCTGTTCATGACGTCTCCCCTGCCAAATATCCAAAAAATGTGAAATTTTTTATTGCAATAACTTTTGATCTAATTGAAATTTTGAAAAGCGCTACATGTATTCGTGATCAGCGTCGGACTTTACATAAGAAAATTGAGTTTGGTTGGAATAGGAGTTAGAAATTTTTTCCCTGTTCATGACGTCTCCCCTGCCAAATATCCAAAAAATGTGAAATTTTTTATTGCAATAACTTTTGATCTAATTGAAATTTTGAAAAGCGCTACATGTATTCGTGATCAGCGTCGGATTTTACATAAGAAAATTGAGTTTGGTTGGAATAGGAGTTAGAAATTTTTTCCCTGTTCATGACGTCTCCCCTGCCAAATATCCAAAAAATGTGAAAATTTTTTATTGCAATAACTTTTGATCCAATTGAAATTTTGAAAAGAGCTACATGTATTCGTGATCAGCGTCGGATTTTACATAAGAAAATTGAGTTTGGTTGGAATAGGAGTTAGAAATTTTTTCCCTGTTCATGACGTCTCCCCTGCCAAATATCCAAAAAATGTGAAAATTTTTATTGCAATAACTTTTGATCCAATTGAAATTTTGAAAAGCGCTACATGTATTCGTGATCAGCGTCGGACTTTACATAAGAAAATTGAGTTTGGTTGAATAGGAGTTAGAAATTTTTTCCCTGTTCATGACGTCTCCCCTGCCAAATATCCAAAAAATGTGAAATTTTTTATTGCAATAACTTTTGATCTAATTGAAATTTTGAAAAGCGCTACATGTATTCGTGATCAGCGTCGGATTTTACATAAGAAAATTGAGTTTGGTTTGAATAGAAGTTAGAAATTTTTTCCGTGTTCATGACGTCTCCCCTGCCAAATATCCAAGAAATGTGAAAATTTCTTATTGCAATAACTTTTGATCTAATTGAAATTTTGAAAAGCGCTACATGTATTCGTGATCAGCGTCGGATTTTACATAAGAAAATTGAGTTTGGTTGGAATAGGAGTTAGAAATTTTTTCCCTGTTCATGACGTCTCCCCTGCCAAATATCCAAAAAATGTGAAATTTTTTATTGCAATAACTTTTGATCCAATTGAAATTTTGAAAAGCGCTACATGTATTCGTGATCAGCGTCGGACTTTACATAAGAAAATTGAGTTTGGTTGGAATAGGAGTTAGAAATTTTTTCCCTGTTCATGACGTCTCCCCTGCCAAATATCCAAAAAATGTGAAATTTTTTATTGCAATAACTTTTGATCTAATTGAAATTTTGAAAAGCGCTACATGTATTCGTGATCAGCGTCGGATTTTACATAAGAAAATTGAGTTTGGTTGGAATAGGAGTTAGAAATTTTTTCCCTGTTCATGACGTCTCCCCTGCCAAATATCCAAAAAATGTGAAAATTTTTATTGCAATAACTTTTGATCTAATTGAAATTTTGAAAAGCGCTACATGTATTCGTGATCAGCGTCGGATTTTACATAAGAAAATTGAGTTTGGTTGGAATAGGAGTTAGAAATTTTTTCCCTGTTCATGACGTCTCCCCTGCCAAATATCCAAAAAATGTGAAATTTTTATTGCAATAACTTTTGATCTAATTGAAATTTTGAAAAGCGCTACATGTATTCGTGATCAGCGTCGGATTTTACATAAGAAAATTGAGTTTGGTTTGAATAGGAGTTAGAAATTTTTCCGTGTTCATGACGTCTCCCTGCCAAATATCCAAAAAATGTGAAAATTTTTTATTGCAATAACTTTTGATCTAATTGAAATTTTGAAAAGCGCTACATGTATTCGTGATCAGCGTCGGATTTTACATAAGAAAATTGAGTTTGGTTGGAATAGGAGTTAGAAATTTTTTCCCTGTTCATGACGTCTCCCCTGCCAAATATCCAAAAAATGTGAAATTTTTTTATTGCAATAACTTTTGATCTAATTGAAATTTTGAAAAGCGCTACATGTATTCGTGATCAGCGTCGGATTTTACATAAGAAAATTGAGTTTGGTTGGAATAGGAGTTAGAAATTTTTTCCCTGTTCATGACGTCTCCCCTGCCAAATATCCAAAAAATGTGAAATTTTTTATTGCAATAACTTTTGATCTAATTGAAATTTTGAAAAGCGCTACATGTATTCGTGATCAGAGTCGGATTTTACATAAGAAAATTGAGTTTGGTTGGAATAGGAGTTAGAAATTTTTCCCTGTTCATGACGTCTCCCCTGCCAAATATCCAAAAAATGTGAAATTTTTTTATTGCAATAACTTTTGATCTAATTGAAATTTTGAAAAGCGCTACATGTATTCGTGATCAGCGTCGGATTTTACATACGAAAATTGAGTTTGGTTGGAATAGGAGTTAGAAATTTTTTCCCTGTTCATGACGTCTCCCCTGCCAAATATCCAAAAAATGTGAAATATTTTATTGCAATAACTTTTGATCTAATTGAAATTTTAAAAGCGCTACATGTATTCGTGATCAGAGTCGGATTTTACATAAGAAAATTGAGTTTGGTTGGAATAGGAGTTAGAAATTTTTTCCTGTTCATGACGTCTCCCCTGCCAAATATCCAAAAAATGTGAAAATTTTTTATTGCAATGTCTTTTGATCTAATTGAAATTTTGAAAAGCACTACATGTATGCTTGATCAGCGTCGGATTTTACATAAGAAAAATGAGTTTGGTTGGAATAGGAGTTAGAAAGTCTGTGACACTATTTGTGTTTTTTTAAATTCGAGGATGACTGAGAATGTGTAAAAAATTGAAAGTGGCATATTGTATATTGGTACATAAGCTCGCATCGCTGTTGAGCTTTTCTATGATTTCGTTTGTAACGAGCTATGTGTTCTGCACCTCTGTCATATATCAACTCTTTAATAGGAACTTTCCTTTTGTGTAAATTTTGTATGCTATTATATACATTTAAAAAAGGGAATTAATATTTGTTTGCTATGCTTCCCTTAAATTCACAAAGGAGAACACTTGTTCTGCTGAAATTTTGGAATGGTGATACATTTTTATTGACTACTAATCTGGAATATTTTCACCTTTTTTTATAAATGCACCAGATTTTCCCACTGCCAATACGATATAAGTTAGGGATGCATATCACGTGTCTCTGGTGTGTGTGGGGGGGGGAGATACATCTTTAAAGATTCAAATACAATTATTCATTGCTTAGTTGAGGGGTGGGGGCATGTTTCAATGAACTCTATCTGATTTGAAAATCTCTATCTCTAAGCTTATTTGAAAAGTTAAAGGAGCACTTTGAAATCATTCAGTCGAAGTGTGAATTGTTTTTAGAGATATCCAAGTGTAGCTGTGATGTCTTTATTAGTATTTCTAGGTCATGTGACCTCTCAGTTGCTAATCCTAAGAAGGGATGGTAAATAATAAACGAGGAGAGAGGAATTTCTGATTTCCGATATGAATATGCATTACGACTGGCTCTAGATCAAGCGGTTATTTGAAGTCCAATCCCAGGAAATAAATGGGTATCGTGTACGGTTATAAATTTTAAAGAATAGTTTTTAAGAATTTAATTTCTTCATATTATACGCACAGAAGTTCCACTGAAGGGTATGCGTTAGGAGAAAACTGACGTCACTCTTCCTGAAAGTTCGCATTGCGAACGGCGGAAGGATGAAATCCATATTTCTCTCGCGCCTGTCAATCAAACAGGAGCATCCCTCCCCGCCTCACACCAGCCACTGGCGCTGTATTTGATGTTGACAAGGGCTGCCTGTGTGCATTTAAACCTGGAATATTTTTTAATGACCACTCTGCGTCCATTACATTTGTACTGAACATAGTTGAGTATCTTTGTGTGTGGTGAGCTTATTCTTCCAGTGGCTGGTAATAATTCGTCCGTCAGCAGTTGCAGGGGGGGGGGCAATATAAATGTAAGCAAAAAGTGCTAGGCTTTCAAACTTTCTCTCCATATGATATAAACACACGACCAATCCAAAAAAAATTTTTGAGCAACTGTGTAAGGTGTTTTAAGGTTTTAGTGCCAATTCTGTTACAGTGTTTTTTCTTTTTTGCTTTCGGATATATTTCGCCTTCTCCATGCTTCAAGATTTTCAACACTCAGTCTTGGTTTTAATTTTATTTGTTTTTTTTAAAATTGTCTTTTTGATGTATTTTTTGTATAAATTTGAAAGGTTTATTTACGTGTTGTAAAATCAAACCAACTCTCAGCTTAAATACTTTTTAACATAATGCTGCGGCAATGGCTAAGAGAAATAAAAAAAACCTTACCTTGCGAGTTTTAATAATATTTCGAATCGTTTAATTTTAACTAGCAATATACTTCGACGAAACATTGATATTTTCATAGAACATTGTATTCGAATAAAATATTTATTTGGACAGAGACACTAAATGTAATTCTTTAAAACTTCATTATATAGTCAATAAATATATATAAAAATTAGTATTTGAAAATCAGTATAATTTGCTGCAGAAACAGTCGTCCGAATGCATTCAGTTCTTCAACATAGCATCATAAAGTTTACATTTGTGTGTTTTATAAATTTCTTTTCCGAGATAGTTCTACAAAGAAATAAATTGCTTGCTTCAACAGACGAGGAATTTAATTAATAATCAGCCATTCATTGTACATGTGGACGTGTAGCAACCATTTAGATTCCTTAAATGACGAGAATACAAGCGTAGAAAGAACACATTCAATTCATAAGGTTCACTAGTGTGGTTTAAAAACTCCAAGTGCCAACGTTTCCCAAATTGTCTGAAAATATCTGGTAGCCTAGTGGTCAAGGTAGCGGATTTGTGGCTGGCGTGTCATGAGTTCAAGCCTTGTACCGCTGAAGACCCACCGTGCAGAGGGAGTCGAGGCTCAAACGTTGTCCCATTGGTGTGGTGTGGAAGTTAGGAGGGGGGACAGTTCAGGTGTCATCCTCGTCACTTGACCATGGTTCTAAACAACGAGGTCCGTCGCCAAAAGCCCTCGTGAGCTGAATAGTGCGGCGTTAATATTTCCTCACCCACTCCCTGAAAATATTTGTTTTATCAAGATATAATAATCTGTGCCAAGGGATCTTTGGATTGGACTTTTATTCTATTTTCTAATAGGACTTTTTCAGAACAGCCAATTAAAAACGGAGGGGACCCATTTCGGCCGGCCAGTCCTCGGGGGTCCGCTCCTGGACGGTGCTTCAAACAAGCGAAATTCCGGCTGATTCCTGCCATAACGAGCAAACTTAGAGATATTTTCTAAAAGCGATTTCATATATATCCGGTTGAGCGCCTTAGACTCCACCTGGGGACCGATCCTCGCATGCGGGGATCCCCCCCCCCGAAGTCTTCACGTGATCGTGATCCCATGCGCGAAAGTCCTCGTTTCGCTCTGTAACGATATGTCACTATTAAATACACGGATTTTAGTCAATAATAAAACAGTTTAAATTAGCTTATTTTAAATTCATTCTTTATAATAGGATGTGAATTCGAACCTGCTGAGCCTCGGTATTAGTTTTCCTAGCAAAATATAAAATTCATGTGATGTATATAGAATAAATAAAAAAAAATTGATTTGTTAATTTTTTATAGTTTGCCACATTTTGAAACAAACTACACCCCAGAAAAATTACAAATTTAGCACAAAAAGTATTCATTGTATACAACAATTAGTGCAATTTTTATAAAATAAAGGTTTCGAGGGATCAAAACTACTGTGTTCATTGAAATGTACTGAGAATTGCAGGCAACTCTTTCTCTCTTATAACCAAATTCTTATAGAATCTCTTTTGAAGCAGATTAAATACTTTTTATATATATATATAAATATATATAGCAATAATTTCAAATTCACACAAAGTGACAACACAGAAACACTTTGACTCATGAAACAATTATTTCTTAAAACACAAACTGAGAATTGCTGGTTTTATTTTGGAATAAATTTCCTTCAAACCTGAGAAATGAGTCATTATTTGGAACATAAAAAGCACAATGTTTCCATCTTGATAAATTTTTGAGAATCAAATACCACATACAATAATAATTTCTTTGGAATAATAAGTTTTGTATTGTGAGTTCCTACAAGAAGAAAAGAATGCACACGAGAGTATTCAGTGTAAAGTATTAGGGATTTTGCTACTAATTTTTAACTTGGAATAGCTTATTTCCAGATTGATCTATAACAATATAAAACTTTAGGCTAAATTATTTACTTATTTAATTGTTAGCTAGGTTCATTGAACATTATTCATTACATCTCACACCACGACGGCTATTTCTGAAGGACGTCGTAATTTTGAGCTATGAAGTGACGAGGAAGATACCTCTCCGTGCTATCACGGTACTCTAACATGAAGGTTTTGAGCACCAACAGATTTCACCTGCTCCACACGGCGATAATTCTTCATTGGTAATAGTACGAGAGCTATAGAGCAACGTCAGAAAAACAAGAATTTTAGATTCTTTAATAGATCTTCTTTCTCTGCGTCCTTCCGAACAGCGTGCGGGCTGCCAGTAAACGCTGCGTTTATTAATGCGCATCATACATTGGCAGGAAAAAATATTAAATTTTTAAAATATTTTAGAAATAAATCTTTCTTTTGCACTAAATTTAAAATGTTATTAACAACATGAATTTATTAATGCCAGACATTTTTGGTGTTGAAAATAATGTGCCAGATGCTATTTTTTATTAAAAAAAAAATTAATTTCAAACCATTTTAGAATGTCTGTAACTTTAATATTACTTTATTTATACATAGATAAGTACAAATTTAATTTGCCAGACATTAATTCGGTTGCGTTCTTAATAGCCAGGCCGATTTATTGGTGTAGTATACCGCGGTGTTATGAGAGAGACAGTGACAAAGTAGGTAGGCGGAAGACAGACAGGATTACTTTAAATAGTGTAAAGTATTCGAAAAACTTTATTTTTATGTCTTCGATGATGAGTATAATAAAAAATTAATCAACTATTTATTATTATTTAAATATTAAAAAACAGGACGTCACATGGGTGAACCCTCTTAAGTATTCTTAGAGAATATTTTTTTTTTTTTTTGACGACCAGTAAAAAGATAGAACTTTAAATTTTTCGTCATTTATTTATATGTATTTTAAGAGTATGCATATACATGTTTAGCTAAAAATATCCAATAGAACGTGAGTTATAGCACTCTGAACACACCCTCCTCGAAAAAATGAACACTCACTTCCACCACGATTCCGGCTGATTTTTTTTTTATTTAAAATAAGTCAATCTAACGGCGTTTTAATCTATAAGCTTAAATGCACAGAATGGACTATACTCAATTGAAAATATCAAAAATTCGATTTTTGGTAGAACTCTGAAGAAAAAGTTTCGAATTTCATGGGCTTTTTTTGTTGTTTTTAAAAAAATAGAAATATTTTGAGTTTTGAAATGATCGTAGTCCATTTTGTACCTATATATGTGCTACCCTATAAATTTGAAGTTTTTCGGTCAAACCGTTCTTGAGATATGATGGAGGAAAGTTTGTAAACACGTTTTTCTCAAAGCTATGTTTTTAAGTTTCAAGTGTGATTAAAACACAATGAAAATTTTAGTTTAGCGCTAGGAGCAGCTGCTTCCTCATAACACCTGCTTCTTTAAATTAGTAACTATTTTAAATATTTGATTTTGGACTTTTTTTGATGTGCTCGCGCCTCCCACGTAGGGTTATGATGCCCCCCCCCCCAATAGGCACACTTCACAGATTGAGAAACGCTGGGTTAGAACATAAATATTTTTTTCACATGCACTTGTCTTTTTTTTTTTTATTTCTATTTTCAGAAAAACTAGACAATTGCTTATATCATGGTAAGATATCTCCCCCCGACGCAACGATTTTGGTTTTATAGGTTTGTAAATTAATATTTTCGTCGCCGAATCTAGAAATGGGATCTGGAATTAGTTGCCAAATCTGAAAATGCTATATGGAATTAGACTATATACCTATTCCAGATTTGGTGACTAACTGTGTGATTATTTTAATCTTCGTGAGAGCATCATAATGGTTAATAAAATGAAATGTGTTTTTTGCAATGGCCAAAATGAAAAAATAATAACTTTTGTAGAAGAAAAGTTGAAATAAATTAAATGTAAAAAAACTTTTTTAAGAACAAGCTTTTATTTAAACGCGCTAAAAAGAATAAAATAAACTTTTTTAAAACTTTTTTACTATAATTATAACGTCATTAACAATTATATGATATAAAGCTTGTCGCAATATTTAAGTATCATATTACTTAGTTTGAATTTTAAAAACAAAATCATAGTCATTATTTATTTTACTTGTTTATCTACACAGTAAATTGCGACAAGCTTTTATATCATATAAATTGTGTAATGACGTTATAAGTTGATAGTAAAAAAAGTTTTAAAGGAAAAGTTTATTTTATTCTTTTTAGCGCGTTTAAATAAAAGCTTGTTCTTAAAAAAGTTTTTTTACATTTAATTTATTTTTTACTTTTTAGTTATCGCTGGACAGGTTTCTCAGCCTGTTCAACTCATTGAACGCTGGTTCGCCATCCCTGGTTTAGCTGAATTAATTCTCGCAAAATGGTATTAGACTAAAAACACAATTTTTTTAAATCCGTAATTTTTAAGCAATTTTTTCAATCTTCATGCAGATTTTGGCTAACATTGTTCTACACACGAAAAAAAGGTTTAGTGAGATTATCTTCATAAATGACAAAGTTATTAAATGTTTAATTAAAATTTTGACTATTTTTGAAAAACTTCAAAATATTTCAAATAAATAATATATTCTTTAAGATAAGGGATGTATTTCTCTAACATATTAGAAGAAAGTTTTAATTGTTTTTTGAAGTTTTTAAAAGGCATTTAAATATTTGTATTAATCAATAAAATGCTTAAGACTAAAAACGCATTTTGTAATCAAAAAAGAAAGTTTTATCAAATAATGATAAATTTTTGGCTGGACATTGAATATCTTCTACGTAAGAATCTATTTTTTTTTAATTGCTCAGATCATCTTTAGAAACTTGATTTTGAAAAAATCAATAATTAAATTCAAATAAAATTAACAGATTATATTTGTAATTAAATTTAAGGACACATGTCGTAGTGTGTGTTTAGATTACTGGTGATAAAATGAGGTATATTTAAATTACTCGTAGGCTTAAAATTAGACAATTTCTTGAAGTAATTTTTTAATTTTATTGTAAAATTAATTTTTTAATCGAAAATATATTGCATTTCTAGATAATATTCTTATTGTTTTCCTAGCGGATTCCTCTTTGATGGGTAAGATACATTAAAAAAATGATCTTTCCGATTCTGTAATTATTTTTTGTCTGAGTTTCATAGATTAAAGTTAGATAAATTATTTAAAGAATTTCTTCAATACTCCATCTCAGTTTAACTTGGCAGCGTTGAGAAAGGTGTACAATGTACCAATCTACTTGAAAAATAGCTCTACTTTTTTGTTTTGAATTTAAATCCAAGGAAATAGATAGAAATTTGTAAAAAAATTGCATACGTTGTAGAAATTAGATTGTCTAAAAAATAATTACATTTCTACAACGTAAAAACAAAGTTAATTAATACTGTCAATAGCGCAACGTTATGAAATTCCAGTTTGGCTGAAAACCGATTTTCGACGCCAACTTTTGTCATTGTTGTAACAATAAAATTATTACAACAATGCAGATATATCCAAGTTGGCGCTCAAAACTAGTTTAACGTTTTTAATTAATATATTTTTAATTAATTGCAATATCAGAATATAAATGTTCAAAACATGCATTGTCATCCAAACTAAACGTGTATACAAAATTTCAGCTCAATGGGAGGAAGATATCAGCTTCAAAATTGAGTTGCAAGATTCCACCCGAACAAATTACATACATACATACATTGTAAGTTAAATAAAAGCTTTTAAAAATGTAAAGAAGTTTTATGTGTACGTGTTAATTTTAACTTAAAATATAACAACATTAAGTTACCGGAGGAAATTAATACTACTGATGGATATCACAGACGATGTTACAGTTCTTTTACAGCCTTAATGGCTAAATATCGTAGTTAAAAAAAGAAATTATTTGTTATTAGCTTCCCTTTGTGACATGTATTAACTCTTGTAATTCGCTATTATATATCAACCTCAAGCAGATGTAAGTTTAATGACAAATCATCATCTTGAAAAAAAAATAGTAAAACAATTCAAGCAAATTAAGATTGTAATGGAAAAGAAAAGTTATTATGCATAAAAATAGTAACCTATTGGACCAAGAAGATCTGAAAACACTTGAAGAGGATGATCTTATTGATAAAGTTGCACTCATTCTACGAAGTACTATTTCAAAAATGGATAAAACAACATTACCTGCCGTAATGAAGATGGAAGATTTGATTAATGGTGAGTGTACCATTCCAGAAAAACTAGATCGCTTTTTCAAAGCATTAATTGGAGGTAAAGATATTCGTCTCAGTAATGGAGTCAATTGTCATAGATTAAGCAACTCATTGGCTTCTGATGCTATTTATTGTGTAAGTAGTGTTGTATAGTAAGTAGTATAGTAAGTTGGTGTGGTGTGGTTGTTAGGAAAGGGGTGCCAGCTCAGGTGTCGTCCGCGTCACATGACCATGGTTCAAAATTTCGAGGTCCGTCACCGAAAGCCCTCGTGTAGCTGAATAATGCGACGTTAATATTCACTCACTTGGTTGTCCCCGACTAGATACGGGAAGTGACGTTTTTCAATCATGCTTATCGGACTGTAGAGGAAGTTCCCCCAAAACTAAGCTGAACAGTGTGACGTTAATATTCTTTCAGTCACTCACTATGACATCTGCACGCCGTCATAATACCAAAAATAAATTTTAAAAATTTTGAGTGAATTACGAAATAAGAATTATATAAACGCGCATCCATATTGAAATGCTACGTAACGTCAAAATTTCAGAGGAATTGGTGAAGAACTCGGAGATTTTAGAACAAACACACGTTTACATTTTTATTTACATAGATAATTAAATTACCGTACTGTAAACCCGGGGTGGGCATTACGTCGATCGCGATCGATCAGTGGACCACCAAAACAGTTTGGTAAAATTTTTAGGCGGTCACCCCAGTTTGTAATTATATACGGAAAATTCAAGATTGGCTGTCAGTTCGCAAACTAAGCCTTCTATCACTATAATAACTAAAACTAACCTTCGATAAGAATGTTTTATTTTTTTTATGCATTTTGAATATTTTCATAATAAATGTATCATTTGATATAATTATATTTGGAAGCTATTATTATTATTTTTGTGATGCTTACGCGTTTATTTTTTATATTTTAATTGTATTTATTTTGACATACTGAAGCTGAATGTGACTTATGTAAATAAATAGTTTCGTGTTTAGCGATTCGAAAAGATATAAAAGAAATGAAATGAAGAGAGATGACTAAACGGTTTGAGAGAGGATGACTAAGCGGTTTGAGAAAGGATGACTAAGCGGTTTGGTAGAGTAGAACTCCGTGTTTGGGATTAAAAAGTAAACTACGTCGTTGTCCAAGAAGGTGTTTTTAACCGTCTAGCTTAATGAAGTGAAATTTGAAGATTATTTAAGGCGGATCAGAAGTTATTGAAGATATCCTAGATTATAGCCACGTTATATATTCTACTCGTTCCAGGTTACTTCTGAAGAAGATTTCAGGTCTGTAACTTTTGTGGCTTAAATTTAAATGTGTAGTCTGATTGTACGTGTTATTTCCTCTCGTGATATCAGTTAGTATTCCGTCGTCCATAATTGAATTCTAATAATACTCCATGATAATTTATTGTTCTTAAAGTTGATTATTAATTGTAGAATTGTGTCTTAAAGAAATAATAAATAAGTGATTTATTATTTGAGTAGTCTTTAATGATGAATACTACATATCCTAACATAGATAATATGCAAAGGGTAGTGGAGACTACGACAAGTTTGTATCTCGCATTTTGCTTTAAACGCGGGTTTAAAAGTGTTGTTTTTTATTTTAGTTCTGTGTAGGTATATATATATATATATAAGTGCATATTCCGTACTTATTAAGTTATAATAATAACCTTTACCTTACTTCACTCCACAAACGACATTGGATAGCAGCGTACACAAGAATTTTTAAAGGGAAGGGGGCAAGATTGAAGGTTTATTATTTTCTTATACCCCACTATGCAGCCAAACATATTTTTTTAAATGGCGGAGAAAAAAAAGAGCAAAAATAAATTGCTGAATAAACAATTGACATTAATAAATAAAAAAAATTACTAATATCAGACAATTAATTACATTTTACATACTATACACACGGGACTATAATAGTATGTAAATAATTAGTATAATCAGGAAAAAATGAAGGGTTATGAGAGGGAGGGTCCGGAACTGTTGACCCCGCCCTTCTGTGAGTCACTGACACTGGGTGGACCGCAACACCCTGGAAACATCTGCCCACCCCTGCTGTAAACCAAACAATCATGTGTAGAAAATTTTAGCTCAATTTAGCGCTTCGATTTATGATAAAAAAGCTTTTTATAATTTTGACCCAGACACAATTACAACGTGAGTAGAAGAAAACCCCCAAAAGGTATATCAGGTTTAATAATTTTAAATATTTTTTTTAATGTGTTATACCTTGTGACAGGGCTATGCGCGAGAATTTATTACTAATCCTCTTGGGTAATTTGGGGGCCAGCATTTATTCTATTTCACAGCCTCTTCGTGAAAAACACGAGATATTTATATGCTAATTATTTCGACTTTATAAAGTCTAGATTTCGTAAATGTATAGGGAGAAGGAATTGCCAAACTACATGTAAGTATCGTCGGCGGATTACATCAAGGAGCTTAGCGCTCATTTGGTAGTATTTGATATTATAAATGTAAAGTACTAGATTAATCATCAAAGGAATTAGATTCAGTACCGACCTGAGGTTAGCAAGAGTTCGTCTCCTTTTCCGTTCTGTTAGCTGAGATTACTTAGACGGGAATATTAGATTTGAGTATTAGATTTGAGTATCAGGATTAATCTAGGTATTAGAGAATCACTCCGAAGTTTCCACTTATAAATTGAATTTGTGTTTGTTAATTGTGTTTGTCTGTCAAAAAATAAATATTTGTTGCTATGGCTTTTGTTGGTGATGATATGTTTCCTCCTACACTTAGAGGCTCGTCGGGCAGTGTGAGCTCAGTCCAAGATAGGACTGGGACACGACAACCTATGAGAGAAAAATCTTCTACTTTATCTCAATTGATCCTAGAAATATTTTTTTTTACTTCCATTGCATTTCATTAACTTACACTCTGTTACTCTTTTCCATTGTAAATTAGCTTCATCAGCTCTCTGTGCTAATAAATAACTTAAATGTGTCCAATTATTTTTATTTTAAAAGTTTTATTTAAATTTTAATCGTTATTATATGAATATTTAACGAAAAAGATACAACACACGCACATTATGCACGAATTCTCGGAAACGATCGAATTGATAACATATAGCCAAATAAAAGATGATCCCTCGCAGCAGGGGGGGGGGTACTCTAAATGGCCATCGAGCCGCAAGTCTTCTTGTGAGGTTGGAGGAAGGATGAGATGTGGAAGACACCTGATCAGGGTTATTATCTCTCAAATTTAGGGTAGAACCTACCAAATCGTACTGTCACCTGCATGGTGCTCAATGCTGCGGCTAAACTACAGGCGTAGGAAAACCAGCCCCCTTGCACGATGGATTTTGTGGGCCTCGATCTGCAGGGCCAGCTCAAACAATTTTGCCGCCCCGGACAAAAATGAAAAATGCCCCCCCCTTCTCTCTGTATATATATGTATATATATATATTCTTTTAAGTCTTAAAAATTCTAAATAAATTGAAATCAAGGACACAATTACTTGATATTATTTCAAACGACTGTAATGAAAGAAAAGGAGTAGTCTATTTCAGTAAGCCAACTTCTTCGAAAAACAGTCTACTAATGGTGGGGATCACTGGCCTTTGTTTTAACATAGTAACTTCACTGAAGACTAAAATAAAACATCTCCTGTGGGTCTATATCTACCAAAAACTCTGGTTACCACTGTCCCCTTTTGGATAGCTGAAACCGGACATGGTAAGGGTGAAAGGAATGTCCGTTGTGACCTCACCACGAGATGGGGAGAAAATTACTAGTGAAGGATAAGTAAACTCCATGCTTTAACATGTACTCCCACCTCGAACCCTTCAAGTTCAAACATAAGAGAAAAACTGTCACAGTGGTCTGGTTTGTTCAGCCCCTGATCCGTCCCGGCGATCTGACACCCTCAGACAGGGTGGCATTAGCAACAACACAACAAAAAATAAGTTCATAAATGTAAACTAGAGTCTAATTTTCAATGATAAACACTACAGCAAAAATCACGAAAGAATATTCAGTTGTATTCGATCCGAAAGGTTAAATTGCCAACTTTAAATGTTCGCTTAAATTATGCAATCACGCCACACACTCTTGTTTTCAAAAAGCATAGCAGATTTAATCCGTTCCATATGCACTGAAAGAGCAAGCTAACGGAATAAATTAGGATCCAAAGGCATCATCGAAGTAATTGATTCATTTTAAGTAGAGCACCCTTCTCGTTGTAGTTTCAAAGAATGACATATCATTTAGAATTTAAGCTGGCCTGTTAATATACAACTGCTTGGCGCCAGACACTCAGTGCCGTGTATTGAAGTTATTTTCAACAAGATGGTGGAGGAGGAAGTTGTATTTTGGAATGCTTGATACCGTAATACCCCAAACTCGGGATGTGATTTCACATACGAATAGATACAAATTATTTTTAACTGCGGCGGGAGATAAAAGGAAAAGGTAATTCAGAAAAAATGCTTAGTTAACACAAATACAAAATCGCAAACAGAATTTATTTGGGTGTAGACCCCCCGGGTTAAGCAACATTTTAGCTGTGAGGTGTGCCATACCAATCTATCAACATCATTCAGGATACCGCTCAAAAGGATATTTTTGAATCAACTTGATTCCCGTGATAATGCATACAGAATTAGCGAATTTTTTTAACATTTATAAACCCCGTGCACCACGCAATGTATAACACACATACAACACAGGGGGGACATACAACACAGGCAGAAGAAAGGATTACAACACAAACATCCATGCCTTCTCCGGGATTCGAACCCAGTCCCTACGGAACCGCAGTCAGCTTCACTGACCACTATACCGGATGGGCGGCTAGAATTAGAGAATAGAGGTCAACAATTTATACATTTACAGTTTTATTATAAATAAACTGCAAAAAATAAAACTATTCCTTCAACAAAAATAAAAATATACTTGTTAAAATAACAAATAGACAACGAAAAATTTAAGCATTTCCCTTCATTTAGTTGAATAAAAAGATAAATAAAAGGTTTCATGTGTGAACCTACTGCTTGCGCACCTTTCTACATTTTAACATTGCAAAATCAGGGGTAAAATATGTGACTATCAATTGGATGCAATCCTGAGCAGTCAGTTGTTAGACAATTTCTTTGTGGGCTCTTCCAAATGAGAAAAGTTTTTTCTTTACTTTAATAAGTAAAACCCAAAGCGTAAAGCATAGTACATGCCATTTTCTCTCCTTCAAACAATTAATTCTCCCCAGCAATAACATTCAATAATTTTCAAATTAGCTGTAAATTTTTTCTCTTTAGAGTTATCTTTCTGAATTTTTCGTAATTCCGTAAATGTCTGTAATTCTAAAGATGTTTGTCAAATAAAGTCCATTACAAATTTTTATCAACTTCCATCCACTAAAAACATGCCAAATTTGTAGAGTAATGTTGAGTGTCACTGAGAATTTTACCGCGTGACACATGTGACGAGCGTGCCACAGGTTGCCATCGCCTGGCGTAGAAAGTTTCATAAAATCTAACAAAGTTGTCTGTCCGCTCAATCCCCCCCCCCGTTCGCAAAATTTTCTTGTAGCATGCTAATAACTTTTTTATTCATTGATTTGTTAGTAAAAATACGCTTATCATTGGGGTCTTATATTTTTTAAAATTGTTAATCCTTTTTACATAAAAATGGGGCTTCGTTTCAATTTCTAACCGTTATGCGATGCTCTGATTGCACACTGGGTCTGAAAACTCAAGTTTTTTTCAATATCTTGTCCTATATATAGCTCTGGCATTTCTATGAGCTCATTAACAGGGCCGGCTCTAGCAGTTTTGCCACCCCGAATAAAAATGAAAAAGACCGCTCCTCTCGACAAAATAAAAAAACAAATATTATTAAAACATATATAGAAATTGTTTATAATTACACGCTTATACAATTTGAATAGTTCTTGCAAAGAAAAAGGTAGCATAACATTATATATATATATAGTTATATTTATAAAAAACTAAAACACAAAAATAAAACAAATTTAAAATGAATGAAAGAAAATAAACACAAAATTAGTTTTTTTTCCTGACTTTTAACTCTGAAAACTTTCTGGTCAATTCTTTTAAATCAATTTGATGACCTATTTCATGTTCGATAGACAATGTAACTAAAACCATTTAGAGTTACTATATATACACTCATAGATCGCTTTCTTATAAAATCATATGTAAAATACTTGTAACTAAAATTAAATAATTTTTTATCTTTTACTTGAAAACTAGCTTTATGTTAAATTTGTGAACATCACTTATTCTGAAAGATGCGAGTTTGATATCGTCCAATCATGTATGATAGCTCAGTGTCAATAGGGTGTAACCGTAAAAATAAAATATATATATTTTTTATATTTAAATGATTCAAAATGCGGTTATGTGATGAAATCCCAGAAGTGTGTTAATGTTACAAAATTTTCTCTTGAAACTTTTATCCCAAATACACTTATAAAGCATTCCAATTTAAATATAACTTTAAATATTGACAAAAATATATTCACAACCATACTTTAGTAAAATTAAAACATTTTTAATTATTTTATTACTATATTTTTCATGTAAAAGATTATAAATTTCTACTTCTCAAAAAGTATTGTTTTGAATGTACTTTCGGTTTAATAAGAAAAAATGTGTCCGTAATCCTTTTAATATCAATTGATCAAAAAAATATATTTAAAATCATTTGTACTTTCCATCAATAACACATTATTATATATTTAGTTAATTTGTAATTAATTACTCAATGTGGTGAATGTTTTCCGTTTCAAGGAAGTCATCAATCAGCACCGCTCGGTGACATGGCACATTATCATCCATGAATAGGAAGTCAGGACCAAAAGAACCTCGAAACAAGCGAACATAAAGCTCAAGAACTTCTTCTCTGTATCTTTGAGCAGTCACAGGCCCCGTGTCAAAAAAATGCATGTCTGTGAGCCCATCCATCATGTTGCCTGCCCATACCATTACTCCCCTTGATGGAAAATGATATCTTCCATTATGTTTCTTGGTTCAAAACGTGTTTCACGTTCTCTCTATATCGTTACCCACCGAGAATCACTACTCAGACTAAACCAGGACTCGTCACTGAACATATTGGCCCACACTCCAATGTTGTTGTTTCAAAGTCCAATTCAAACCAGCGCGTTTATGCGCAGACGTGAGGGGAATGCAAACTGCTGGTCTTCTGGCATACAGGTCAGCATGATTGAGTCTCCTGTAAACAGTTTGTCTTGAAATTCATATTCCTGTGGCGACTGTGAGCGCCGAACCCAGTGATCTGTCAGTACTGTCCCTCTGACGTCGCGCACTTATTACCAGATATCGGTCTTGGCGAGGGGTTGTGACTCTTGATCGACCTGATACTGGTTGCCGGGTAACATCTCCCGTTCTTTGAAACCTCTGCCACAGTCTTGAGATCACAGACTGGTCCACATTCAGAATTCGAGACACTTCGGTTTTTGATCGTGAAGATTCGTTGGAATGCTGGATTCTTCCTTTCGTAAACATGCCCAAATGGCGTCTTTGTGCCCTCATTCACCCTGTTTGATGGTTAACAACGTTCCTTCGCACAGCAGTTGCACGAAACTTGTCTGAACTGCCTATACTGCGTGAATCGGTTTCTCCACGTTCCAACATGTGCCGGTGTTTCGCGCTTTTTGTTATTGTGCGCTTTTGTGTGTTTATAATTTCGCGCTCGTTACTTCTATTAACAATTTGGACCTTAGTAAAAGATTCATTAACTTTACATCTTACACGTGTGACTATTCTCTGACACAACTTCTCAGCCTTATCATTGGTCTCTGGTCTATGAGCTGTAGTTAATAACTGTTTAGTGTTCTGATTTTAAGAAATATTTTAAACATAATAAGATGTGAAAGCGGCATTTCTATCACTTAGAATACTTTTCGTTATTTGAATCTGAAAAATTTGTGTTAAAAAACTAGTGTACGTAGCTGTAGTAATTGATTTTGGTGCAAATGTCCAGATACACATCTACTATTATGATGATCAATGAGTAAAGTTAAATATTTTTTATTTTAATTGTAATAGTTCAGACCACCTACACTATCTATCGCAATTAATTGGAATGGCTCATCCACAGGAGGCACGGCCTGTAAGAGACCAAATCTTTTTTGTCGAGGTTTCTTATTAACCTGACATGTGTGGCAATGCTTGATAAAATTAGTAATGTAGCGATTATTTTTCGAAGTCAGAGAACCATTGATGACGTCAGAGACGAACGTTTATAGCGACTGCCTGATTGTAAGGGGACAGCGTTTCCCCGAAATCCATTTTCCCCTCCGTTCCGAGAAAATAAACCCGTCAAGAAGGATAGGACCGGTTCTGAGAGGTCCCGTGCGGGAAGCGAGAGAAGGAGTTGGTCTGTAGAATTAAGAGGATGTGTTTTTTTTTTATGTAATTAAATTTGTATATATATTTCTAGCCGGACTGTGTTTTTCGTTCCAATACTTCACAGTCTACATAAATGGAAGCACCGACGAGATGGCTAATTACTTATATGTAATATTTGGCTAGAGATATAGTCGATGTATTAAGATTGAGCAGCGTTAGTGCAGGACAGCGGAAAAAATCGCCGCGCCATCTTAGGGAGACCAACGTGCCGTCCCGGCAACCAAGAATTTCCTTTCGAATAAAAAGGATATAAACCAACCTGGTCGTGTACAAATTGCCGCCCTGGCAACTAAGAAATTCGTAGTGCATTAGAAGGAGATAGACCACCCTGGTCTTAGAGAAAACGCCGCCCTGGTATTCAATTATTCCTACGGATAGGGAAAAAAGAGTAAAGACAAACCTGGTCTAAAAGAAGTTTTTTTAAAAAAAATAATTCCTGTGTGGAAGTCCTTTTTGTGCAGCCCGTAAAGAAATCCCAACAAGTGTTGATCTACAAAAATATTCCAGGTACGATTTCCTTCTCTATCTGGCCAACTATTTAGATTACATATGGTGAATTTTTTATTGTATTTTAAAATATTGAAATTTATATAGATGATAGTAAGAGATTTGTTTAGTTTTATATATACATTGTGATTTTTTGGGCGAATAACATAATTATATAATATTGTGTCTTTTTTGCATTGCATTTTTCTGTGTGTTTTTAGAATTGGTTTAAATATTCGTAGAAAGGTTTTCCATAAAATCTATAACTGTTTCAAATATTTCCGAAAAAATTATTTCTGTTGAATGTTAAATATCTGATTTTAGCTATTTTGTGAGAATAATAGAGTGTTTTATTGAACTTGGTTTATGATATTTTGCAATTTGTTTGTTATGAAAATTAGATTGTTTTTATTGCTAAAATCATCGTGTAGAATTTGATGAAAGTATTTTTATATAAATAGTGTGTGATGCAAATATCATTCATTTATCAGATACGTATTAAGAGTTTGGCTATTAATAATTAAGTTCATGCATACATTTGTTTAAAATTACTTTCTAGTGATTACCAATTTTGAATTTTACAATTTTATTATTACTTTCTTAAGAAACAGTGTATAAGTGATATTGCATTAATTCTAATTGTGGGATTCGAAATATTTTTAGTGTAAAAACATTTTGTCTAAAAATGGCTTATTTAGGAAAAGGTCGAAGAGCAGATCTAAGTTATATCGCAGAACAATTAGGTGAAAGAGTAACTGATGATTTAAAAATTAGACACCTCAAAAATCTTATAGAATAAATAGCACAAATTACGATGAAGAATTCGTTCGAGAAATGCTAAACGTGAGAATTGAAGAAAGATCACAAGCTAACACATCGGGTGTCAGCGAAAATGATGACATTAGGGAGAGACACCGTTCAAACTCTATTGAACTGCAAAAATTTCTTCCTAAATTTAATGTAAAGGAGGATAACATAAGCCTCTTTCTGGTTTTATTTGAAAGACAGGCCAAAATTAATAGGATTTCTAAGAAAATTGGGTTCCACAACTAATTAGTGTTCTACCCCCTGATACTGTAAATATTATCGTGAGAGAATCGGATGAACTTGCAGCAAATTACGATCATGTGAAAGCATTGCTTCTAAAAAGATTTAAATTAAGCCCCGAAAAGTTTCGTCAACTTTTTGTTAAACACCAGAAAAATCCGGAGACCACGTGGACGAATTCTATTACGAACTTCAGACCTATTTTGAGGGATGGATTACTGGATTAGGTATTACTACTTTCGAACAGTTGAAAGATTTATTGATAACGGATCAATTAAAGAAAAAGGCTCCAAATGAATTTAAGGAACATCATTTGGATGAATGGAGTAGTATTATTTCTCCTCTTGATCTCGCTCATAAAATAGAGGAATATGAGGATGTGACAAAAACATTTTTAAAAAAAGTCCCATGGTCATATTCCAAGGACACGATGAAAAAGAAGTGGACTAACCCAACGGTTAGTTCAAGGAATAATGCATCCATGAATAATCTTGTAAATACCAGAGAACATAAAAATCGTAACAATCATCAAGATTTTGAAAAAAGAAGACGCCATCAGTGTTTTGAATGCGGATCGTATGATCATTTTCGACCACAATGTCCTAAATTGAAGAAATATAACTCTGAAACCATAATTAGAGTTAGAAGTAATTCCGAAAACGCTTCACTCGACCCATATACTATTAGAGGTAAGATAAATGGAATTGAGATGCCTATCCTTAGAGATAGAGGAGCCTCAATAGATATAATTTGTGAAAAATTTATTACGCCAAATATGTTTACAGGTGAGAATGTGTGGGTCCAACACATTCTTGATGAGCATATGACTTGTTTACCTCTCGCAGAGGTAGAAATTGATTGTGATTGGGACATGCCATCACAAAGGCAGCTGTGGTGCGAAAACAATTGGATCAGGGAAGATATAGTTTGGGGAATCAAACAATTGAACTCCTGGAATCAGATTTAGGGAATAATAGTCTACCTAAACGGGAAATGGTGAATGCGATTCAGACTCGCAGTCAACGGAAAAAGAAGCAGAACAGAAGAGTACAAGTGAAGCAAATGAAAATGATGAAATGAAGCTAGAAGAAAATTTAACGGAAGATATTGAAAATCTTTGCCTTCACTTACAGAGAAAAGGACACTATGAACTTAATTAAAACAAATACAGAGGAGTTCATCAAAGCTCAACAGGAAAGTGAAGAATTAGCTCCTTTGATTCAAAAGGTACAGAATGACATAAATAACGAAGCAAGCGATTTTTCTCTAACCAAAGGAAAACTTCTAATCAAAAGGAGAAAAGATAAGAATGGAGACTTAAGACAACTACTAGTTTTTCCTGAGAAATTTAGGTCATCGATTCTGAAGATGGGTCATGAAGGCACATCAGGCCATCTAGGTGTCACGAAGACAAAAAATCGGATTGCAAGATATTTTTATTAGCCTCAATGCTATAAGAGATAGAAGAGTCTGTGAAAACATGTGATCCTGCCAGAGAGCAGGTAAGGCAAATGATCAGAAAAAAGCACCCTTACAGATAGTTCCTATAATAAGTGAGGTTTTTCCAAATTAAACGTC